>JAHZMU010001667.1:0-67856 GCA_027743725.1 Rambutsinella grinnellia
TTCTGATTTAAGAAAAGAAAATTTTGATTCTTGTAGGAACTAATATAAAGCGCTTTTAACTTTATAAGAATCGACTATTAAAAGTTACTTACCAATCATTGCTTTTAACTTTACCGCACACATAATGAAGTCATCAAAGTGAATCCTCCCACTCTTATCTTCATATCTTAATACAAGAGCTTCCAGCACTTTATTATTCACATGATAACCAGCAGAGTTTAGTGCTTGACGTAGCTCAAAAGCATTTAAATAGCTTGTTTCATCTTTGTCATACATTTTAAAAACATTCTGGAATAAATAATTATAATTTAGCAGTCAAATTCTTGTAAATAAATGTTTTAAAATTAACCTTCCAAGTCCGCACGCTCCTCCACAACTCAACAAATTCATCCAGCAGTAGCTTTCCAGTCATAGAAATATCCATCAAAGCTATCATCGAACGACAAACGTCTTTGGAGAAGCCATCAAAATCAAATTCTATAAAGGATTAAATTAGCAAAATTGTCTAAAAGTTTAAATAAATTAAATTATAAAAACCTTCCTTCAACACCATATCCAAAAGCTCCTTCAACTCGCACCAATCCACCTCCCCATCTTCACCCGCAACCTCCTCAAATAGCTTTGTAACTTTCTCCTTTTCTTCATCAACAACTTCTTCCGTTTCTTTCACTTCGTCATCAACCTCGCCAATTCCAAGTTCTTCGTCATTTTCCCTTTAAATTAAAAATAGGCATAGAAAGAATTTCTTTTAAACTTGAATAATCCAATATTTACTTCATCTCCACTCCCTTCTCCGTAAATACCCTCAAGATAAACTCGCCCTCCTCATTCGGCTCAAAAGTGCTTGGCACCACCACATAATTTCCCGGAGTCAAAGTAAATCTATCACAAACCTCCCTCAAATTTATAAAAGTCTTGCTTCTCGCAACGCTCGCATTATACTTAAAGAAGTCCATTGGCAAAGGCCTTTTTTCAGTCTCCTCCTCACTAACTTTATAAATAGCGAACCCAATCGTTAAACATTCCATCCCCAACTTTCTCTTCGCCCTTCTATTCTTTTGCATCAAAGCTAAAAGCAGAGAACACTCTTCATCCTCAGCATCACTTCCCTTCAACTTCACCGAGTATTGGGGATTACAAGCGAATGTAGTCAAATAATTTCTACACCCGCCAGCAGTCGCCCCTTTCACCCATTCTCCTTCCAACTTTCTCTCTTTGTATCTCCTCCCTTCTTCTTCATCTCCCTTAAATCCTTCCGCTCCCAAATTACATATTTCAAGCCTATCCCAATACTCTTTGAAGTCTGCATAGTTCATCCAAAATTCCCCGTCATCGTCAAACGTCAGTCCTAGCTCCTCCTTAACATCTTCGCCTATCCCAGTCCACTCTTCGCTTCCATCACTCCACCTCCCTTTCCATTCTGCTTCGTTCCCCCAAGGATTTCTTATTCTTATCAACTCCACTTCCCCATCACCAATCACAACTCTTTTTATTCCTGTAATGGAATACGCATGACCTTTTATAAGCCCTTCTTCAGTCTCCGCTTCCAAGACAGACGGGTCTGGAGAGATGGAACATCCCATTAGTGCCCCTCGATCAAATGCCTTCTCCATAATTTCAAACATGTTATCAGTCGTCTCTCTCACAACCCCGGAAACGAAGAATTGAGAGTCGTCTGTAATCTCCTTTATAGTTTATAAAAAAATATAATTTCAAATCTACAATTCAATTAATTTGACTTACGCTTGGCCGCATCCATTGAAACTCCTCATGATCCTCTCCCGAATAGAAGAGACTTGAATGATCCGCTGGGAAATCAGTATCTTCATATAACGTTCCAGAGCTTAAACAACTTTCTTTAATCTTCTGAAACTCTCCAGCACTTTCAGGCTTCCATCTCCTAAACCATTTGCCCCCAAAGAGCCTTTTAGATTCTAAAATATTTTTGATAAAACTATCATCTTCGTCCCCCATCGTGAACCGTTTCATCAAGTGATCCCAATCCAAAGGCAGACAATTCTAATTAAAGTAATATTCCTTTGCCCTTGACAATGCATTTTGATATGAGGTATAAACCTCATAATTAAAAGAGCCGTTATGTTTGTGTTTGGCTAAATGTTATCTGAGAGGCTTATCAAGCTACCTAATCGATAAGCTTAGTTTGTGAATGTGACCTTGGAAAGGAAATAAAACTGATAATGAAATATTTCATGTTTTCTGCAATCCATCGTTTCATAAAGGTTAAGGTTTTTATCCAGTAGATTAAAGAATTGAGTAGCTCCAGTAGCTATTTAACTCTCGATTATGGATCTGACAGTATACACAATTATAGTGATAGTAATTGTAGCTCTTGGATGTAATAATTGCATCTATCCGCATGTATTATATAACGGGATGTTGCTGCTGTCCGAGGAACCAAATTGTTACAGGTAAAGCTTTAAAATCAACTGAATTTTATTAAATTGCTTTAGAGAAAAATTAGATATTTTGATCTTTCTTGAATTTAATAGTGGAGCCAGTATACACCATTCAAGGAGCTAATTACCCCAGCCAAGATTATGTAAATGGTTATCCCGTCGTTGTAATAGTAGGACGAGGATCTCATTTTCATCAAAGACAAGCACCGCCACCACCTTATACGTTTGACCTTCCGCCTGCGTACGAGTCCATTGTTAATAATCCAGTAAATAGCTCAAGTCGGACAAGTTGATTAAAATTATAATTGAGAATAATAAGTATTTTATTAAAAAGGAGAAACATTGAATTTAAAAACGAATGAATTTACTAAGAATGATCAACAAACTCTTGAATATGAAAATCTATTTTAGTTCAGAATGACTCATAATTTGCCAGTCAATCAAATGCAACACAAGCGCACTGAAACTATTTTTAGATTTTTTATGCCAACACAAATAATTGTTCAATTGGTCTATATCAGCAGCATCAGGTCGGATTGACTTGTGATTAAAAATCCAACAACGCAGTTATTATTCCCAATATGCGTAAATTCATTTCTGTGAGCCACACAACTCAAATGACTAATTGCAGGTGTGTATACCTACTTGACGTCATAGTCCACTTTTCACGTCATATCCAGACAAACTTTTTACTATATTAGCGGTAATGAATGAATCGGATGCGTAACAATTGTATTCGAAGAACCAATCCAGCAGTATCATTATTACCGTTAAATTGAAACTAATCGTAGCAAAGTTCATCATTATCCTCATCTGACTAAAAAATGAGCAATTTTGCAGGAGGCATAGCTCGAATTCTTTTAGCTGGAATAGCAATTGGATGTGCGCATTCCCACGCTAAGAAACGAAGACAAAGGAGGAGGCAAAGGATGGCTGTTGTAAGGTCACTTCGTCAACAAGCGTCTACACGAGGTAATTAAGCATTAGCGGAGCTTTGACAAACTTTCTATTTAATAACCAACAAACTAAACTGAAATTAATTAAATCCAGAAGTACTCACACGGACTGATGAAAGCAATGTGAATTATTCCAACCAAGACTTTCTTGACACATATCCGTCTGCTCCTGTCGAAGTTATTTCGGGACAAGTTGACCCACCACCACCATTTAAAGATGAGTATGACTACCCTCCACCATCTTACCAATCCGTTATTGAGGAAACCATGTCCACTCACGGCTCAACGCGTCTTTAGCATATTATAGTCAACTTTCTTGACCATAATTAATGCTAAATCTCATACGACAACACATAATCTGTTATCTAGTCATAATTTAGTACAGACAACCAAGGACTTAATATTTATTTGCGCAAATCACAAAATGCGTGTACAAGTTCTGTGGTAGCCAATTGTAAACAGGAGAACCACAAATAAAAAGTGGTTATTATCATAAGAGTTAAGTTAAGAGTTTTTGGTGTCATTCACTCATGTCAGTCAAGTGATTGACAAGTTGTAATTTTTGACTAATATAAAATTGAATAAAATTGCAGTATTTTTTATTTGCAACAAACCATATCTCATAAAATAAGAAAATACATCAAAAATATTAAGCACCGAAATGAATATAACCAAAGCATTCCAAGTCTTAATCTATTTAATCTTGTTTTTTGTTCTTCATAAATTCGTAAGTTTATTTTATTGGGATTTACTCAGTTTAATAAATTTTTTTATAAATAACATTATAATAAATTATAATTTGCTCAGGTCGTTGCCCTCAAAACCTCTCAATTCTCCCAATCCAACATGATCGTAGAATTCGAGCCAATTCGCACTTTGAAGACCTCTCCAATAATCTACCGGGATGAAACCGACTACTTCCCAATGCTCAATACCATATCCAACAAATTTTCCAAATTGATTACAGCTCCTTCAACATTAAATAACTCTGTGGAAATTTCTAGAGCAATTGCATCCTTCAATAGGATTACAAATCGAAGTATGGAAGTCCTAATTTGTTTAGACATGGAGAGGCTATTGATTGATATTCCTTCAGAAATAAAACGGATTTCAAATTCCATCTCAGAGACAAACACCATTTATCCTGGCACAGTCAGTCATCTTGTGCTATTTGTTTCTCATGACATGGAGCTTGAAATTGTGAGTAATTTTGTTACACAAATGAAAACAAAAGTAAACTCAAGTATTAAAGTTGGACTGAATTTTCACCTATCGGATTGCTTTACATACGGAACCCAATTCAGAAAAGAATTAGCTCCTATTCTTACCCTAATTGATCTCGTAATCTTTCGTTGTTTCAAAGACGTAGAATCCTTCTTGGGTCATTTTAAAGCGTGCAAGAAGGAAGTCGAGCAAAATGTCGACAGCAAAATAAAAGTAGGTTTTAGTACTGCATGGGAACCTCCTGTGCAAATCTACTCTTCTGGAATGGGTTTGTCATTATTCTGGGAAAACATGAATGACTGGGCTAGTTCACTAAATACACTTGTATTTATTTCGCAAGCTTTTGATAATGGTGAAACAATAGCTTCGGGAACTGGTTGGTGGACACTTGTCAAAAATAGTTCTGACAAACCTAGCAAGTTTGTATTTGAAGAGAAAAAAACAGTTCAACTACGAAAATTAAGGAAGGAATCTCCATTTGATAGTAAAAATTTTGTAGTTAGTTTTTATGAGCCAGGGGCGCGTGATAACTCAAGCGGACCTTATACCCAGAAACAAACTATGCAAAGGATTGAATTAATCTCTACACGATTTTCCAAAGTGTTTATTCCTGGGATATGGTATTTGTTTCGTGGAGAAAATATAGTGTCGCTAATTGCAAAATGGAATTGTGAAAATGATTACGATTTGCGATTAAAAGTTTACTTGGGCTACGTTAAGACAAGTTTAGATATGAGCTTAAAATTAGCCAAAAATGCCAACTTATTTTGCTCAGGAACAGTAATATATCTTATTGAAAATGTAAGTGTTGATAGTACCGAATTAGAGATTATGCAAGGCCGAATAAATACCACCAAAATTAAACTTGGCGTGTCCATCAAATTTCAGGATTGCGAAGAATCAATAGATAAAGTTGCTAGAATTGGAGTTGTTAATCAATTGGACTTAATTATTTTAATTAACCAACCAATCCAACCAATTAGGCCAACTAAAGAGATTAACATTTGCAAAGAAAATTTACAACGAATCAATCCTGCTATTAATGTAGGTCTCACAACCTTTTCGTATATAAATGATTCTAGAAAAGAGACTGGTGTGGATGATTTGTTAAAGGATTGGAAAAATTGGAATGATATTTCAAAAGAATCGAACATTACTGTATTCATGCTAAACAGTTTTGATATAAGAATAGCTTCGAAAGTTCATAATGCCTTTGTTGGTGGATGGTGGAGTGTGGTAACGAGGGAGCGCACAAGATATGAAAACCTGGAGTTAATATTTAAAGAGAAGATGGAAATCGGAAAGATTATTGAACCGCGGGAACGGATTAAACTCTATTCAAATGATACTCCCAAAATAGAAGCTGAAGACGACACAGGAAAGCTTTCTAATGATTCCTTGCCGAGTCAGTTGACCATAATTTACATTTCGGTATCTGTAGCAATTGCCATAATTGTTTTGGGAGTAATAACATTGCTGGGTTTTTACATAAAAATTAAAAACCAGAATTTAATTCTAACCAATGAGGAAATTCGTGAATTTTATGAAGGGTGTGAACAAAATGCTATTAAAATCACAGACGATAAGGAGAAATTTATATTAGCATTATCATCAACTGCATACAACAAAGATTATGAGCTGAGCAAAAATTATTTTAATCTGAACAATGAGTCAACATTAGGCTCAGGTGCTTTTGGTAACGTCTGCAAGGGAAATATCACGAAGGATGGTGAAAGTATGGATGTTGCTGTAAAAATGTTGAAGAAATCTAGTCCTGCTAGTGCTCTCAAAGGACTTTTGTCTGAAATAAAGATAATGTCTTATTTGGGAAAACATGAAAATATAGTCTCGCTAATGGGAGCGTATACACAGGAGTTGAAGAAAGGAGGCATCCTTGTCTTTACAGAATTGTGTGAGAATGGATCACTAGAAGATTATTTGAGAGGGTGTAAAAATGTTGATGGGCCTTGTCATGAGAATTTCGACCAAGTTATGGAATACGAAGCTAATAGTGTCATGTATGGGAATATGGATCCGAGACTGAGCTTAGACAGCAATTATTTGTATAGATGGTCGTGTGAAATTGCGAATGGGATGAAATACCTTGCTTCAAAGAATGTAAGTAAATTTTCTAATCTAATTGTAAAAAGTAAAACTTTAGCCTGACTAGAAAATTTATAAATTAAAAGGTTGTCCACGCTGACCTCGCGACAAGAAATGTCCTCTTGACAATTGGAATGAAAGCGAAGATTTCTGATTTTGGTTTATCCCGAAGGCTTTATGATTATGCGAATTACGTGAAGACTCAACAAGTCCCATTACCCTGGCGATGGCTTGCGCCCGAATCCATGGGGAAGATGGTATTTAACGAGAAAACTGATGTGTGGGCGTATGGCATCACTCTCTGGGAAATTTACAGCTTGGGCCTTGTACCATATTCGGGGTTATCGTGGACTGTGGATTTTCACACGAAATTGTTAAATGGATTGAGATTGGAGGAGCCGCAGTTTGTGGATGGTGGCATGTTAGTTTTTGCCATTTTGTCTAAATTAAACCATTTTTGACATTTTTAAAATTTCTTTTTTGCAGGTATACGTTAATGCTAAAATGCTGGAATAATGATCCGAATAAACGACCCTCATTTAGTGAAATTAAGGATAGTTTGTACCGCTAAAATAAAATTGGTTTTATTATGTTTTATAAATTATCAGAATAAATGGTTAATAACCTGTATACTAGTCAGGAGGCTATTGCATAATTTACAATAATAGCTTTTCCATTTCCTTTTAATGCGGTTTCAAATGCTTCAACACCAACGTAACAGAGAAGTTTAGTAGCAATTCTGTGGTTTAGATTTAAGGAAGCTTGCATGTATTTACGTTGTCGTCTTACTAGTGAAGTAAGCTGACCTTGAATAAACTCTTTAATGAATAACCTCGCCAAATTATAATTTATAGTCCTTTACAAATATACTTAACATACTTTAATTTGAATATAATTATTTATTTACTCTTTCATGATAATATCAATATGAACTATTTTACTATTTCAAGATAATTAGTTAGACAAACTTCCCAAAAACGTTATTAAATTGATTTTTGTTAGGATGCCGAAGGCCAAAGCAAATTTACCTTTCCTAACTTCAGTTATCAACATGGAAGCCAATGCACCATTTGATTCTGACAGAGATCCAAGCAATTTATATACATTTTTAAATATCCACTCGCTCATATTATTTGTTCCATTTTGGATAAAAGTGGATGGCAAAACCGGAAATTATAAACTTTTTACTAATTCAATTCACAAGGTTAGTTAATTTGTTTTATAATTACTGAATTGACTTATATTTTTTATCAATTATAGATTACGTGCACTCTTCTTAACATTCCGTTCGGCTTATTTGCTTTTTTATGGGGATCGCGTGGTTTCCTCAAAATATTTTCTGGGAGCGCCGACATCAGCTTGACATTTTCTGTTGTAACTGACATAGCTTATTCCATTTCCCTCATATTACTAATGAAGCTTATTATGCTCGCAAAGAACCAACAAGCACTTCTCATTTTAATGCAATCTCTTCGCTTCCAAGTTACTAAAGAGGGTGACACAAAACCTTCGTGGATTAGAAAACGCAAAGTTCAATTTATCATAATTCTTATCGAAGCCTTAACTTTTCATCATGGAATGGCTGTTTCATATCGGCCCAATTTCTTTGAAAGTGTCAACTTTCTCCTGCGCCTGCTTATTTCACCAGTGCATTTTCTCCTTCAATACCTCTTGAATGTTACGTTAGTCAACCCAATCCCCGAAATTTATCAGCTATATCTTGCTTCAGTTTGTTATGGATGGTTTTGTGTGCTGGTAATATCCGCACCTTTTGCAATCCTTTCTGTTGTCCTTGATATTAATGAGTTTGCAAAAGCAACTTTCACGTGCCAAGACGATGATGACATTGAAACCGTAAATAATAATCACTTTTAAATGATAGTTCAGAATTAAATTAAGTAATTATTTTTACCATTTAGATATTTGAGTATTCAAGAAAAATGAGAGACATTTCTACAAAATACAGGCAGCTATTTGGTCCAGCTACTTTAGCATTTTACACCTTTACAATTGCAATTTGTGCGGAAGCTCCGCAAATAGTCCTGGCCAATACAGTTGGCGCTGATAGAATTACCCGACTTTCATTTTCTCTTTATATTTTAACCTTTGGGGTAATCCTAAACATGGCTGGTGACTTTAATAGAATAGTAAGACATAATTAATTATATAGAGTCAAGCGGATGGCTGTAAATTTACTTGTTACTTAGGTCAACTCTAATCTCCAACACGCTATAACATACCAGCTTCATAAAGGCGGGGAGTGGAAATGGAACATGAAATCGTATATTCAATTAATTGCCCTCAGACAGGAAATTGATGTGGAGCCGATCGGTATATCTTGCGACTATTTTACAATCACTAATTGCTTTCTTAGTTCCGTAAGTTAAAGCATAATTTAATTTATAAAGTTGAGTCAATTTATTAGTAAATTTTATTTACCAATTCCGGAACTGTTTCAGGCAATCGGAATAATCATAACTTTCTCCCTACTTGTGTTGGACAAAGCAGAGAAGGAGAATGGTATCTGGAGCTACTAAATTATAGTTTCTTGATAGCTCGTACGCATGGCATGAATATTACATTACAAGTTGAACATTCTTAAATAAAATTACTTAGCAAATTAGCAATATTAGCCTGCCATATTATGTTGACTTGGGAAATTGGATCAAGCCAATTGCATTAATTAGTTACTCCCCTAGCAAATAGAAGAAAACAGTACCAATTCGAGATACACTTACCAGAAAATCTTTGTTTTGGAAAACAGCCAATGCTAATCCAGAACTAGAAAAAAATAATAGTTAAAATGGACCAGGAAAAAAATTCGGACCAAAATCCCGGCAAGGGCAAGCACCATTTCAATTTCTTGCAGTCGTTTGTGAATATCCACTCGTATTTTTTTATTGCCCCTTTCCAAATTCGCTTTAATTCGAAAACGAAAACTTTTTATATCCGCTCATGGTGTCCTCACAAGGTAAGCCAAAAGCAATTAAGCTTTTCTATTCCAAAAACAAATTAGGGCTTATGATAATTTTCAATTTGAATATAGTTCATATGCGGACTCTTAAATTTCTTCAATATTACCTTCGTTCTTTTCTGGAGTTGTCGAGGCATCCTCCAAGTTTTTTATACAAACGCATCAATTAGTGTTATATTTTCAATGGTGACAGGAATAGGTTACTCCGCGTGTTTTCTTGTAGTCTTAAATATTCTAAGCAGAGAACGCGAAATACTTGTCGAGTTTATTAAAACTCTACAAGAAGTAAATCAAGATGGAAGTCGAGTAACAACGAGAAAGGTTGTCGTAATAATTATTGTTCTGGTGTTAAAAGGGTTGAATTTCTATCACGGAGTATTACTATCTGAAAGATCTTATTATAAAGAATTATTTACTACATTTTTGCATCCAATTTCCCCATTTTTGGAATACTTAAAATTGGCCTTGAACAGCTTTGTTTCTCCATCAATCCTTTTATATTTGGGAAAGGTTGCGTTGGGCTACATCTGCTTTCAGTTGTTTAGTTCGCCCCTATTAATCTTTGCAGTAATTCTTGACATGAATTGCGTAGCTCAAAGTTGTAAAGAGCAGAATGCTTTGAATTCTGAATCCGACATTGAGAAAGTAAGATTTTAAAATTAATTAAACTAAAATAACTTATTTATGTAATTCCAATTGTGCCTTTAGATTTTTCGTTACTTCCACAAAATGAAAAGTGTTGCCAATAAATGCAGTCAAGTGTTTGGACGATTGATTTTATCCTTTTACATATTGACTGTAACTATATGTGCGGAAATTCCACAGATAATTTTCAAAAACTCGATGAATGTAAATGACTTTGAGCGTTTTCTCTACATAGCTTATATAACATTTTATGGCGTGATTTTGCACAAAGCTGTTGAATTCAGCAATATTGTAAATAGACCAGACTTATACTTTGATTTCAATGGATTTCAATTAAAATATTAATAGAAATATTTGGATAGGTCAATAATCATCTCCGTAAAGAAATTTCTCTACATCTCCACAAAAGAAATGATTTCAACTCAAGATCATTCATGGAGTTAATGGCACTCAGGAATGAAATAGATGGAGAGCCTATCGGAATCTCATGTTCAGCTTTTACAATAACTAGAAGCTTCTTAAATTCCGTAAGGCAGATCATATCATTCTAATAATTTATATTTATGTAATTGGCAAATTTTTACAGACTATTGGTATTGTAATCACGTATTCCTTGTTGGTTCTGGACAAATCGGAGAAAGAGGATGGCTTTTGGAATTCTCAAAGTTTGCAAAATTTAAGTGCATTAAATACTTAGGAATTTAGATTACGTTATGCAATTAAAAAAAAATTCATCAATAATCTTCACTTGCAGAAATCAAGATTAATTGTTAATTCCATTAGCCAAATTAAATTCAAATACATAATACTTCTGATTAAAGTAATGCAACTCTTCATGTGAAACATAATCGGACACGATCATTCGGTGAAAGTTAAACTCTAAAATGGAAGGCTTATATGAAAAGTTCAAAAGAATAAAAACTAAAGACCCTAAATTCAAATCTAACAATAAAAACTGCTCCTTCAGCTATTTGCAAGACTTTCTTAACATAAATTCGTACACTTTATTTGTTCCTTTTCAAATTGAGTTTAATGAAAAATATCAGAGGTACAATCTACGCTCTTGGACTTTACACAAGGCAGCTTGCTGGCTTCTGAATATTATCTGTGCCATTTCCGGAACCGTTTGGGGATTACGTTCCATATTCCAAATTTATTTTACAAGGACAAACATCAGCCTCCTATTTCTTGCCGTTATTACCGTAGCATATGTCATTTGTTTCCTATTATTTCTGAAACTTCTTGCTACATCCAAATATATCGAAAGACTTGTGGATTTATTAGAAGATATTCGGATAAAGAGACAAGTAAAGAATCAAAGAATGAAGCGGTTCTTTGTAGCGAGCTTTTTTGTCTCTTTGAAAATTATAAATTTGTATCATGGCTATATAGTAGCTCAGCGGCCACATTATTTTGACTCTGTCAAAATGCCCCTGAATCATCTTCTCAACCCATTTAATAAACTTTTGGAATACTTCAATTTGATAACCGTGTCGGAAATATTTACGCATTCATTCTGGGATCATGCGTTAAATATAATATTTGCTTGGACCTGTAACTTGCTAATTACTGTGCCCCTGGTAGTCTTTTCTTTAATCCTTGACTTGTCAAAGTTTACAGAGAAATATATTCAAGATCAAGAAGAGTTATTAAATATTGACGAGAGAAAAAGAGTAAGCCACTCATTAAACAAAGCAATTTAATAGTAATTAAATTAAGTACATTCTTATAGGTTTTTGATTGCTTTCATAAAATGAAAAAGGTTTGTAACAAATGCAGTGAAATAATTGGTGGAATACTCTTTTGCATTTATATTTTGACAATTGGATTTTGTGCGGAAGTTCCACAAATTGTTTTGAAAAGTTCCGCAGGAGTTGAAGAGGTTCACAAGTATTTTTATGTTTTTTATTTGATCATCTACGGGTACATGATTTATATGACTGTTGGAGTCAGCAAACGTGTAGGTTTATTAAATTAATTTTTTATTACTTCAAAAAGCGTTCAAAAGAAATTATCTAGCTTGCTTACTATTAATTAGATTAATGCGTATCTTCGGAGAAATATTTCGCTTCAACTTCACTCTAGACAGGATATAACTTCCAGGGTGTATATGGAGTTAATGGCCCTGAGGCATGAAATTCATGAGGAACCTATTGGAATAAGTTGTGTAGCATTTACGCTGACTAATACTGCTTTAAATTCCGTTAGTTTCTCTAACCTAGTTAGCCAATGGTTTGAACATGAATTATTTAAAATTTATTCTAATTGAAATCGTTACAATTTCAGGCAATTGGACTAGTCATCACTTATTCATTATTAATTCTTGATAAAGCAGACCAGGAGGATGGATTTTGGGGTCATAGAATGGAATAGTGGAGAGAACACCGGATAAATTTGTTGACTTTCGAAATTAAATTTTATCACTTTTTTTCCTTGTGGTATTGTATGGTTTAAGCTTTTCAAAATGCCAATCATGCCTAAATTATTAAGGTACTTATTAAATTAATATCACCCTTTTACAATTTGTATAGCTGCTTATTATATTCTTATTATATTATTTTCGTTTGAGGAATCATTCTTGAAAATGGCTAAAGCAACTTGCCAGCAAACTGAGCTTTAGTATTTTCTTATTTCCATACTATGGCATTAATCAGCTCGATCGAGGGAAAGAACCAAAAGCTTTCTTTCTTAAAAATATTCATTAATTTTAATGCAATTATTCTGCTATGCCCATACCGAGTAGTTCATGATGAAAAGACTGGGCTGTTAGAGTTTTGCTCTTCAAAGTTGCAAAAGGTATGACATATTTCTGAATTTGCATTCAGCTTTATATTAATATTTATAACTAATTAGGTAACATCCGGTTTTGTGTGTATGATTTTATGCATCTTATCACTATCCTGGGGATGTCGAGACCTTCACAAAGTCTTTTCCAAAAAGTCGGACGTCAGTTTAATCTTTGCAATAATCACTGACTTTACATACGCGCTAAGCTTTTCAATTTCTATGAATATTTTGTGGCGAAAGGAGAAAAACCTTTTGGAATTTTTGGAGCTACTCCAAACATCTTTACCATCAACATCTCATGCAAATCTTAAAGCATTTCTGGTAATGAAAAGATTAATCTTTAATAATAATAATATTTAAGCTAATCTTCTACAATAAACAGTTCATCACTTCCTATTTTCTGCTCAAAACTGCGTCATTCATCCATGGCACGATTTTACTGGATTCAATTGATGGGTTTGGGGAAGTTGTTCGCTTATTGAAAATCGCCCTTTTATTATTCGAGTCAATTTTGTCTGACCAATTATCAGACATTTTTACATATTTTGTGGAAATTCTATTCGGTTTGATGGTATCCTCTTTGTGCATCTCCTCATTTGGAATGCTTGCCGTTGTGTTTGACATGAATCAATTTGCAAGGCATTACACTACTCAAACGAACATAAATGATTTGAATGAGCGACAGGTAATCCAAATTTAAATAAACTTAGACCGTATCTTAGCTAAACCAATTGTTTCTGCAGATATTTGTCTACTATGAAAAAATGAAGGAGGCAATGACAAATTATAAGAATGTGTTTGGTGATCTGACCCTAGCCATTTACATCTACATGATCTCTATCTGTGCAGAAATCCCTCGAATTATTTTAATCGAGATCGGGTCAGCTAGTATTGGAGACATTGTGCGGATCTTTTTCTTTGTTTATGTAGCGGTTGTGGCATTTGTCATTTATAAAGCTGTCGAGTTTAGCAAAATTGTAAAGCTTTAGGCATTAGTTCTTTCTTTTTTCCTAAAATCAAATGCATACGTCTCATTTAATATTTGAAGGTCCAGAGCCATCTCCGTAAATCAATTTACAATTATATTAAGAAGGAAGAATGGAATTCGAAAGCATGTCTTCAACTGGTCGCGTTAAGGCAAGAAATAGATGCTGAACCTGTTGGGCTTGGATGCTCGCATTTTACGATCACAAGTGCATTCTTAAATTCAGTAAAAAATAATTAAATATATTAATTGAATTTAAAGTAAATAAATTTTTAGCTTTTTTAATTTTTAGACAATTGGGCTGGCTATTACATATTCACTACTTGTGCTGGATAAAACCGTGGAACAAACGAATTAAACAGGTTGATAAAAATAAAATTGTTCTTCTGCCAAAAACACTTTTCAATAAAGTAATTGATATGGATGTGCTTATTCATTTTCCGTGTAATTGTTTACCAAAACGATTATGAAGCTTTTTCGGTTGTTTGCAGCACAATCAAGGAATAAGTTATTACCAGACCGATAGTCTAAAAAAATTAAAAATATTTTATAGTCAATTAATTGTATTATTAATTTGGATTGACAGCATTTAATAAAACTAATGGTCATTAATTTTTTTTAATTGCTTACGGAATTCAAGAAAGAATTTGTAATTGTGAAATACGAGCATGATAATCCAATCGTCACTGAATCAACTTCTTGGGAAAGAGACATCAACTGGAGTAACGACTCATTGTCCCAGCTTATTGCTCGGTGATGAGCTATGCAATTTCTCATGCATGTCTCGACCTACAAAGTTATATTCTATTTAATGAAAAAATGTGTAAAATTTATGGCAAAAAATATAACGTTTTAGCTCAACCAGTTTGTTAATTTGTGCCGCTTTGCGTAATGTAATTCCTACTAGAAGAATTATTATCAGAGATATCACGACGCGGCACGCTGAGTACGAATCTGAAATAGTCTGATACATTATATATGATAAATCTGTAAACAAAAATATGGAATAGATGTAGAAAAATGATGTAAAGTTTCCAAGAAGGTTTGCCAATTTATTAGATATCCGCTGAATGGAGGTGAAGGATTGAAATATCTACAAAAATATAGCGGGCAAGGTTATGTCAATTGCTGATTTGAAATTGTGAAATATTTAATGAATTTACCTTTCTGATATCGCCATAATTTCTCTTAATTTCAGGAATATAATGGAATTCGACGTATTGAATCATATTCAGAATGAAAATTAGAATTGACAATAGTGACATGTGCATAACACTGCACATCCATCCTAGCAAGATTAACCAAAGCCACTGAAGTAGCTGTTGGAACTCAGGTGGAAATTTTCCGTCGGTCCCAACAAATATATTTGAAAAGGAATAAGTGGTTGTGTCGTTTACATCCCTGAGGCCCATGAAAAAGCCTTCCAGAAACGCCACAAATTTTATTGTTACGCATATTATCATAGCCTAAAACATTAAAAAGTTATTGAGATATTTAATATGTGCTTAAGAAATTATAAAATACGCCAACTGCATTTCGAAAATTGAATGCAAACTTTAAATTTGAAGTGTTGTCCCTCTTGGGTAGCTATGCTTGTGTCTTGAATGAAATTCAAAAGCTCTTTTTGCCTAAACCAGATCATGTGCAAGAAAAGAAGAAAGCAGACGATATAGCTGAAATCACAAACTGCAAAGAAAGTTGCTGGAATATTCGATTTTCTTGATATATAAAAGAGGAGAAAACGATAAACCCAAGTAAAAATAAAGGTAGTGACTATCAAGTGAATGAGTCCACATAGGACCTGAAATATATAATTGCGCATTCAGTTTATTACAAATTTAGTGAGTGAGCTCTACCTTGCGAAATGTTGATGAGATGAAGATATATTCACCCGTTTTGGGGTTAACGGACACCCTGAATGGAATTAAGAGAAGGAATGCATGAAGATTTATGAATGTTTCTAAATAAGAGGTGTGGCTTAATTTAGTGGAGAAAATGGTCGAGTTCGGCCAAGGAAAGCCTTTCGATTTGGTCACTTTGCATGACTCGACTTTGTGAAATGAAAAATTATCTAGTACGGCAAGTTTTTCCTTTGAACAGTCAGCTTTGCTCATACTTCTTTAAAAAATCGTATGAATTATTTTGTACTACCAGAATTTGTAGCTTTATCCAATTTAGTGTTATTAATGTAGATTTTCTAGGCGATATGAAATACACGTTGATCAAAATTCCATTTAGCTTTATGTTTACTTTTGTAAACTGGGTGTAACCTATTAATTCGTTCCATTATTAGTAATTAGCAGGAAATGAGGACGGTTTGCAATATTTTAATTGCTGGATATCAAATTAAAATTAAATGACTTCTTACATAAAGTCGTATGCAAACAATGATGAATAGAATTATTTAAATGCATTTTTCAAATAATTATTATGAGGTTGTGGTTGTAGCAAAGATCTTATGCATAACTTAAAATAAGTACAAGCTACTTACATATAACAATATGAGCTTTTCTTGTTTCGAAACATTTCTAAACCTACATTCAACCCTTCTCCTTGTGCCATTTAGATTTAAGCTGAACAAGATAACTGGAGAATTTGAAATCACATCTTTTCGAATTCATAAAGTAAGGTTTATTTTTACCAAGAAATTTTACAAATAAGCTTGTGTAATTGAACAGTTTTTATATTAAAATGTTACGAATAGATACTATGCACTATATTAAGCATTACCGTGTGTGCACGCGCACTCCTTTGGGGCTCTCGTGGATTTCTTGCACTCTTCACCAAGGAGAGAAATGTCGCACAATTGTTTTCCATCCTTACTGACTTTGCATTTGCAAGCTGCTTATTAATGCTGTTTAATGTTGTGTTGAGGAAACAAGAAAAGCTGTTGGAATTTCTGAACTTTGTTCGATCAAACCGCATGGAAAATGATGACATCAAAATGAGACAATTTCTGGTTCTAGTAGCCTGCGTGTTTTACAAAATTCTAACTTTTTACCACGGCATCCTATTATTTCAGCAAGGCGACTATGAAAATGCACTTGAGCACTTGTTTAAACGAATTGGATGTGACATTTGGTCTAAATTTGTAAATCCGGAAGTGGATTACTTCATTAGCATTTCTCTTGTCATCTGGACAACCACATCATTGAACTCTGGAGCTTTAGCGATGGTCTGCTTAGCTTATGATATGGCTGAGTTTGCTTCAGAGGAACGGACTGAGAAGTTGGAAGGAAGCGATAAAGTTAGCATGAAACGTTTACAAATTTATAAATTAAGCCACTTTAAACATTCGCGCGTTTCCTTAAAAGATTTTCGCTTATTATCACCGTATGAAAAAGGGGATGGAAATTTTCAAGGAGTTGTGGGGAGGGATGACTCTTTGCTTTTGTATATTTGCGATCTCGCAATTTGCCGAACTGCCTCAAACGTATTTAAAGGAAAGTTTCGAGTTTGGGAAGACTATGCCATACATATTTCTGATGTATAGTATAATTGTTGGAGTTGCTATGTTTAAACTGCTTGACTTTCATGAGATTGTAAGGTGATCAAAAGGCTATGTACCTACGAGGGTGGATTGAAAAATAGCCGGTTTTTCATACTTACGATGGTTCAAATTAAAATATTTTCATGTTTTCTGATTGCCTATCTTATTAAATGAAAACATGCAAAGTTATAACAAAATCCTGAAAGACAGGTCCAATTGCTGGAGAAAAACGTTTGGTCAGTTGAAGATTTTTAAAAAATGCATAGAAATTGGGCTAAATTCTTTCCGTTATAAAAGAAGGCTCTGCAGAGAAAAATTAACGAAACTTGGACTGTGTGATGATTAGGTTCTCCGCAACGATTCTCACAAGTCGGTTTGGCATGAAGTCCGCCCATGACTTGAAAAAAGTGCGTAGTTACGGAGTGTGGTCGAAAAATGGTAGCGGCACAGTATTTGAAATTTTATTAGTGAATATCTAATAGAAAAATCATGGAATAATTATTAATTTCATTTGGGTACATAGCAAAGGGTTCGGGGTTATCATTTTGCAGGTTTTTTTCATTCTGAATTAAATCCTGACATGTCAGTGATATGTGCCGCGTTGTCAGGAAAAACCAGTCAAAAATTGTCCGACGACGGACAAAGTTTCGCTTCGAATATGATGAAGCCTGTAAATATTTTTCAGTTATATGTGATATTAGAGGAATCAGGAGATTCTACTCTATACTCTAGATACAAGGATTATTAAAAAAATTCTCGGACCATGCATATATTCGCGTGGGAGTGCGTCATTAATGCTATTTGGAGTGTTCGTAGGAAAATTACTCTCCTGACGGGGCGAGATGCTCAACTTTCTCTAAATTTTGCATTTACTCATCTAAGAAGATGGGCTAACTGTCTGGATAAAAATATTTTATATTGAATCATCGTAAGTATGAAAAACCGGCTATTTTTCAATCCACCCTCGTAATTATTAATTAGTCGTGTCGTAAGTAATGTGCCATTGCTTGCAGGTAAACTCCAACTTGCAAAAATGGATTTCATATGAGCAGCACAATTGTCACGAATGGAACTCTAAAACGTGCATGCAACTGGTAGCTTTGAGGCTGGAGCTTGATGGAAGCCCAATTGGAATTGGATGCTCTTGGTTTATCATATCAAAAGGATTTCTTAATTCGGTAATAAAAGGTAGAATAGTTTGAGAATCGAAGCATTTTACTAAAATGTACATATTTTTCTAGATAATTGGAGTAGCCATAACCTACTCCCTAATTGTACTAGACAAACTGGAAGTAAAAGAGCAAATTAGCGACACAAGTAGTAATTAAATTTAAAAATACTAATAGATTAGACATTCGCCTTGACGGAACAAAATTCAATTTCCGTATTTTTCCCATGTCACAATTTAACAATCAATAAAGATTTGCAAATCATTGCATGCATTTTGTGTGATGGGACAACCCCTCAGTTATTATGTGAATTTAACAAAGCAGCTTTCCAAATTTAATGAAGTATTTTTTCAGCTTAAAGAATTTGTGCAGTATTCCATTTAACTCCATGTTTACTTTTGTAAATAAGTTGCAATTTGCAATTTCATTAAGTACAATTATAAAAATTAATTCGTCATGATAATAATAATGGCATTACTAAAATATGTAAACCGAAACAAGTGGGTAGTAAAGAAAGTAGGCAAACTGACAAATGGGATTAATTGTATAATTATGATATTTTACATTAAACGCATCTAATTATAAATTGGTGCTTCTAGCATAAACTTTTCGCTTGGCTCAGACGCATAAATTTTTCCTGCATAACTTAAAATGTACAATAATACGAAACGGAGCCTTTCCTACTTAGAAACATTCCTGAACATTCACTCGTTTCTCCTTCTAGTACCATTTCGGGTTGTTATAAACAAGAAAACTGGAGAATATGAGGGAACGTCCTGTCGATTTTATAAAGTAAGATATTTTATTTATTTTTAAATTATTCAATTACATATTAATAATAATACTAGGCAATATGCGCAATTCTAAACATTGGACTTTGTACGCGCACGCTTCTCTGGGGCTCTCGTGGCTTCTCAGCTCTTTTCACAAAAGAGAGAAATATCAAGCAGTTGTTTTCCACAGTGACTGAATTCGCTTTTGCATGCTTAGTAGTAATGCTATCCAACGTTTTGTTGAGGAAACAACAAAAGTTGTTGGAATTCATGAACTTTGCTCGACCAAGCTATGTGAAAGATAACAAAATAAAATGGAAACCGTTCTGGGTAAAAACCGAATATTTATAATAACTCAAGATAACAAGTTTTGTGTAGTTTAATTGTAATAAATTTTGATTTATAAAGGTTTTCATAGGCTGCCTGCTTCATAAAATCTTAACGCTGTACCAGGGAATCCAAGTATTTCATCAAAGTAGCTATTCACTATCGAACTTGCTTGAACAAGTGGGATTTGGCATTTTGTCTGAATCCATAAATTCGAAAGTGGATTACTTGATTTGTATTTCCAGTGCCGCTTGGATGATATCAACCATGCATTCTGGATCTCTCACGATGGTTTGTTTGGCATTTGATATGGCTGAGTTTGCGTCCGACGAACAGACTGATGCGTTCGAAGGAAAAGAGAAAGTTTGCCAAAAATCATGCTCAAATTATTTAGGAATATTAAATTGAATTTTTATGTTAAAAGATTTTTGCCTACTACCATTGCATGAGAAAGGGAATGAAAATGTTTAACGAATTGTGGGGAGAAATGACATTCTTCTTCTGTATATTCGCTATTTCGCACTTTGCCGAACTTCCACAAACCATTTTGCAGGACAATGTTGAATTTGGCGAGAGTACACGATACATATTTATTGTGTACACAACACTAGTTGGAGTTGCTCTGTTTAAATTGCTCGATTTTAATAAAATTGTAAAGATCATTAAAAATAAACGAGTCCAATCAAATATTTGGTAAGGACGCAACTGCTTGTTTACAGGTAGACTCCAACTTGCGAAAATGGATTTCAAATGAACAGCAAGAATGTCAAGAATGGAGCTCTAAAACGTGCATGCAATTGGTAGCTTTGAGGCTGGAGCTTGATGGCAACCCAATTGGGATTGGATGTTCGTGGTTTATCATTTCTAGAAGCTTTCTTACTTCGGTAACAAATCAATTTAGACAGCAGTAAAAGGCAAAACGAGGAGAATGAAACTCTTAAAATTTAAAATGTATCTTATCTTTCTAGATAATTGGCGTGGCTATCACCTACTCTCTTATTATGTTAGACAAAGTGGAAGTGAAGGAGCAAATTAGCAAGTCACAATAATTACACTTAAAAATTTACCACTCATAATAAAATATTAAATACACACATACAAATTAAAAAGGCTTTTAAAATTTTTAAAATTGTCATTGCAAAGTGGAAAAAGGGAATTTTCCGATAGCTTCTAATATGCAAAGATAAAGGCAGAAACGCGGTTGAATTGTTGGAATTGATATTGATTGATTAAAATTTATTTATATTTGAAGGGTTGGTCATATCAAGTAATTTAGTTGTGTCATGTATTTCTTATCAATAATTATTTACATTTTAAGACGTTCGCTTTTGTTCCTTCTTGTTAAACCATAGTTTTAACATTTTAACGGATTGAGAAAGCATGAAATGTTAAAGCATGAAGCATGAGGATTAAACTGTTGAAATTTGATTTTGTAGATGTTTCTGTGAAATTAATTCCCCATGTAGATGTGAATTTGGATACGAAAAGGAAAGGTATAAATTTATTATTGCTGTTATTCGACCTTGATATACCTCTGGTAGTGCTAATAATGTAGAAGTCAACATGTCCATTGCTAATTTAGCATTTGTCGTCTCTCTAAGTAACTGGAAACGAATACGAAAATTTTCCAAATATTTACAAAAATGTTAGTTGGTAATTTACAAATTCTACAAAAGTATACTAACTTATGCAACACAATTTATACTTTGCCTTTTGATTGGAATCCTTTGCAAAGTGCTTTGCAGCCAGTAAAATCGCGAAAAGTACAAGCCTATTATTTTAATGGAATTATACTCACCATTTATACAATCTTGCTCTTACTCCAATCTGTAATTGGCCAAGGCACATCTCTGACTAAAAATGGAATGATAGCTCTAAACACGTTTTGGCTAGTCGAGAGCATCTTCCATTTCCTTGTATTCCACAGTATAAGAAGGAAAGCGAGCGAATTTGTAATTTATATCAATGGACATATTCAATGTGTTGGGATGTATTGCAAAGGTAAAGATTAACTAAATTGTAACTTTTTATATATTTTAGCTTTTTATGAATTTTAATACAGGACCACTTCACCCCAGAGAATTGCATAGGTTGACATGGACAAGTAAACTCTTGCAGCTTCACGCACACGCTGTCTATTACTGTGTGCTTATCGTCCCGTTAATTATTGTATTTGGCCCACATTATTACTCTCCTTGTAAATCATCTCTAGTCGGCTACTTCCTTTTAGGCAAATGCTCTAGGTCACCGGATTTACACGTACAACATTCATACACGGAAAATATTAAATCATTTTTAATATTCGGATTTAATTGGTATGCATGTACTGTAGGAATTTTCCCCGTTGGCTTTTTCATGGTTTGTTTCCAAATTCTTTGCGAGTTAAGCTTGCGCGATTATCTCCATTCATTTTGTGCAATTCTAAAAAAGTCTGTGAATCCAACCCGGAAATATTTGCAAAATTTAAACAAAATGCTTCGGCACATTCAGGTTATGGGAAACCTGAATAATTTCATCCAAAAGGAGTTAATGCTATATTACTTAATTACTGTAATTTTAGTCATATCATTAAGCAATGTGACATTTGTGAAAGCATTTTCGGGAAGCTCATCAAATAGTTTTGTCATAGTGTCTATTTTATACGCATTAATTTTGGGATGTAATTGCCTAGTAATTTTATTTGTAGAGATAAATGGAATGATAGATGTTTACAAGGGCTCTGTTGTAGCTCTGCATAAATTGAAATGGTTTGGGCTAAAAGTGACAAGAAATGATAGATTACTTTTGACAAGAATTTACAAGTCATTTTCTCCCATCAAAATTCTGTTTGGGACGACTAACTATCTGGAACCTGGAACACCATTAAATTGTCTAAATTTTGTAAATCATATCACAATTAATTTATTGTTATTAAGTTAAATTTGGTGAGCTTTTAGACAGAGAACAAAATAAATGGATAATAATTAATTATTCAGCTCTTCATGAATTAATCATTGCGTTAATTGCTGCTGAATCTGATCATAAATTAGTACCGCACCACATCCCTCTTGTTCTTATCAGAATCATTTCGTAATTGCAGCAAGCTATTTGTTTGAGCTTAGTCAGGTATTGTTTAGGAAGTTGGTCAAAAATGAGAGAACGATTGTCGCTATTCTTGTCCATTGTTGGTCTCGTGCTAATCCAAAACTCTTCAGCACTTAATAGACATAAGCGACAAGCCGAAAACGAAACTGGAACTCAAGAACCTGTTGAGGAACGAGAGCCTACAACATCTCATCTTGAATTATTTCATACTTCGTCAGAAGAAAGGATGGGAGTAACTGATGAGGTTTTGGACGCGTGGGCGGAACAGCAAAGGGAAAAGTTGAATGAGCAGTGGGCCAAGTGGAAGATTCTTGTGAAAACTAATGCCGTTGCTGGTTATAAGAAGGCGCAAAATGCTTGTAAGTTGTCAGAAATTATTTGTTGAGCGTAATTAATTAATAAACTTTCAGTTACAAATGGATTACAGACTGTGGGAAACGTGGGTGAATTTATTAGTAATATTACGGGTCAAGGCGACTCGCCAGAGTCCGAAGAGTCTAAAGAATGCACATTAGATGGTAAGGTATGAAATGATTTATTTAAAATTGATTTCATCTTGCCAAAAATATGTCAAACTTATTTTCACATTTAGCTGATGGAAAATGTGCGCCTGAGAAAAATGAGGAAGAAGAGGAGGAATCCGGAGGTGAAAGAAATTCAAAGGAAGAATCTGCAACAGAAGCAACGGAAACGGCAGAAACAACCGAAGCAATTACGGAAAAGCCAGAGGAGGAGGAGCAGGTGGAGCAGAGGTCACTGGACCATCCTGTATTATATGATGATTACGATTCTATTCAAACAAAAAGGAAAAAGCGAAATATTTAATAAAACTGATAAATTATTTATAAGCAAATAATGAGCTGATTATTATGCAACTTTCACCAGTGACCCGCATATTAAATCATTGCAGCTTACTATCACATCTCGCTTAGTTTTGACCAAGCCATGACACGACTACTTTTACTTTTGTTAATTTGTAGGAGTGCAATAGCCTTTGAAAGGCTATCAAGACAAGATGACAACGACGAAGGAGATGAAGACGGTGATGGGGAGGACTCCACGTCTTTGGTCGCAACAACTTTAAGGTCACGCCAAGTTCCAGGGCTTCAAGTAAATGCTCAAGTCCAACCGCAAGCGCCAGCAGCGCCAGTCCCAAATATTGTTCTTGTTCCCCACTTCATTAATGTGCTAACTCAGGTGAGTATCTAAAATCTAACCTTTTTAATAAAATCAAAATAAAATAATTATTTTCTTAGTTTTCTGGACTTGTAAACAAACAACTTAACGGAACTGATACCCCTGATATTCCTAGCTTTGTATTCAAGCACGGAGGAAACCTTCTCAATCAAGTTTTAAATAGTAGACCACCAACTATTAGTTTGCCAGAGAAACCGATTCCAACGCCACCTCCATATATCCAGAAAGTGCCTTTTAGCCCAGCCATATCCAAACCAATCAAGAAATATGGTATTCAGCCAGCTCCTATTAATCATTCTGAGGAAAAGCCTTCCGAGCCTGAAGCCATTTATTTAAGAACAAGTCCACCTATTACCATTTCCTCAACTACTCCATCAGCAACGACAAAATCCGCAAAATATTTCAAGGAATATCCCACTCCACATGAATACCTCCTTCCTAATCAAGTCTCCCTGTGGAATATCTACAAATCGTTTGATGATATTGAAGTGCTCCAGCGTCAATTTGAGACGACGACGAAATCATTTAGAGAAAACATAAAAAGAGTTCAGCTTAGGAAGACATCAAAGCCAGCTTTCTGGACGACTAAATATTATAAGAATGGATTTCCCATTTTGAATCGCTTTCAGTATGAATAAAATGATATTTATTTTGCCGCCTGTAATGTATTGCGGTAACAAACTTAGCATTAATGAAAAGTATGAAAACTTATCAACTCAAGATAAGTCAATAGATAAATAAAGTTGTTGAAAAAGCATGATTTACGAAGTGGCTTGACCATGACCATCCTTCCTATAATAATGTTAACCTTCCACGTGATCCTAGTCACTTGACAATTTGCAACACACCATTAATCATCAGTCTATCGAATTTAAGCAAAAATGACTTCTTTTACTTTTCTATTTGTAGTCTTTGCCTTATTAGCTAATTCAAAAATAGCTGATTCATTAGCACTTCAAGACCCAGGAGAACCGCTATTTCTTACTTCTCTCATTAAAGAAGGGAGAAATGAAGAGGCTCGGGAGTTAGCGTTTGGAGACGCATTTGGAATTCCAGGCTACAGCGGATTTGTAACTGTTAATGAGGAATATGGCTCAAACCTCTTCTTTTGGTATTATCCTGCGGAGGTATGAGATAATTTTTATGATTAAAATTGTGAGAGGCTAAAATGTTTCTTTATAGCCAAGCAATAATACTTCGGATGATGATATTCCTTTACTCCTTTGGCTTAATGGTGGCCCCGGTGACCCGAGCTTAAACGCTGTCTTTTCAACAGCAGGACCCTTTTTGCCTACTTCGAAGGAAACATTCGAGGAAAATCCGCTTTCGTGGCATAAAAAGTATCACATGATTTACCTCGATAATCCAGTAGAACTTGGTATGAGAAAGCCTAAATTCTATGTCAAATTAATTTTAATATTTGTGCTGAAATACCGATCTTTAAATTTAGGATTTAGCCATACCAACCACCCCGATGGTTACATCTACTCTAGCGCCGCCGCTGCAAAAGATATTTACGAGTTCCTCATTCAATTCCTGAAAATGTTTCCATCCTTACAAAACAATCCATTTTATCCAACCGGAATCTCATTTGGCGGACGTTACACAACTGAATTGGCATATTATATTCACAATGCAAATTCGAATGCACCCGAGCTCCAAATAAATTTGGTAGGACTTGTAGAAGACGGCCCATTATTTGAGGCTGAGACTCAAATTGACTATGCAAATATTTTATTTGGAGCTGGTTTAATTAGCAAAGTTAAACGGGATGAATACCTTCAAATAGAGGAGACTATACAACAACTCATGAAGGAAGAGAGATGGGCGGACGCTACCGATGTAAAATTTATAATTTAATAATTCGAGTGTTTATCAATTATCAACTATGCAACTATTTCCTTTCAAGGTTACACTAAACTACATTCTACAAGTAGTGCCAACTGATACCGGCTATCATTTTTTGTACGATTTGATAAGCAACGGTCCACCTGCTTTTCAATTCAACTTGACTCAATTCACAAATTTGGATTCAACAAGAAGGGCTTTGCACGTCGGAAATATTACTTACCGCGAGCAAAATCAAGAAATGGCGGATAGATTTAGGGGAGACTTTACAAGGTCATCTGCCTCCAAGTTAGATGAGCTCCTTAAGAATGGTTACTCCGCTTTGATCCTTTTTGGTAACGCGGATCTCGTGACGGGTTTAGGACTTCGCAAGACTCTGGTGGAGTCACTCACTTGGGAAGGGAAAGATGAGTTGGTTGAAGGAAATAGAACTATTTGGAGAGAGGGAGAAAGTGTCGTAGGCTACATTACAAATTCACAACAAGCAAGGTTAATTATAATGAGGAATGCGGGACATGTATGCTACATGTTTAAGCCAGAGTGGACTTTAAAAGCAGTTGTTGATTTTATTGATGGCTAAATTAATGATTTTTATTGATTGATAAATTTTTAATTTGGTACATATTTAAAAAGTTTTGCATTCAAAATGTAATTTTAAAATTCAAAATAGTTTTCCTAATCTCCATTATGGCTTATAAAATTCTCGTTAAAATTTAAAAATAATTAAAGTTATAAGTCAAAGTTTGAAGCAATCCATTTATTTTGTAGTTTTTGTTATCGTCAGAATTTCTTTCTCTTTCTACCTACGCGCTACTTGCTTTTCATCAAGCCAACTAGCCTTGAAATATTCTGCAATATGCCTGAAACATCCCAATACAATTTCCAATTTTACACATCCCCCATATTTCTCATCCACCACAGGGTCCACCGCGAGCTCTTACCCCCACGTCCATTTATCCTATTTTGGGATCCTAAAACCGAATCAATTCATTCAGGAAAGGGCGAGTCAATCGGGTCCTGGTATTTCAGCATATTTATTCTCTGCGCTTTGCCATCATTCCTCTCCTGTCTTTACGTCCTTACTAACCCACCTGAAGTCGAGATCATCCACATACTAATTTCTTGGTTTGGACTTTGGTTCTACATTTTATTCTTGGCCACTGCAGTCATATCAATTAACCATGTCGATTCAATTGTTCAAGGCGTTACTGCCATGAAGAAATTGCAATATGATTTGAGTAAGTTTAAAATTCGTCTTTCATTTTTCTAATTTCCATACAAATAACGCAATTATTTCTCCAGATAACTTACATCTTGACCCAAACCCGAGGAGGAATCCAGCCCGTCTAAAACTTCTGTCTAAATTGGGTTGCCTAACTCTTGGTTGGGTTCCATGCACTCCATTAATCCTTGTTCCTCCTGTTTGCTATTTTAAGCTAGACCCGTATCAAATTTTCCTCAAAGCTCTTTGTCCATTTCTACCCAATTTGGTAAATCAACTTTTAGGTGGACTCCTATTATTCATTGGAAGTTACGAGGCGTCTCGCTTCCTCTCCTTTTTCTATCCACTCTTATGTTTTTGGTTGGAATTGCAAGAAGGAGTAATACAGACGATAGAAATGATTCCAGAGAATACTCTTAAAGGAGACATCATCTTCAGAAAATATTATACAGCTTTCCAAATTGCTTACCAAACAGGCCGGATACCTTTCTCATCCTTTTTGGGAATATCGATGGGAGTTGGATTTGTTATTTGCATATCGAGCAATGTGATCGCATTAAGCTGTAGAAAAATGTTGCATATAGCTATTTATTTCTATTTCCCACTCATTTCGTTTTGCTGTGCCTTTTGCATTTTTGCATTGTTTCCAAAGCTAATAGATGTCTACCAAATTAGCGATAAGATATTGAAGAGCAGGAAGCATTTGGTTCCAGTTAATTCAGATAGGTATTCGCATAGGAGAAGAGTTTTGAGAAAAGTTTACAAGTCATACAGGCCAGTAACTAATTGGTGTGGGAGTTTATATCCCTTAGCGCAGGGGTCGGATGGGGACTATTTTTATTTGATTATTTATCGAACAGTAGATTGTCAAATGTTGAGGCTATTTTAATCGTAAAAATTGATTAGTCTTGAACTCTCCACGTGTATTTTTAATTGCTTTATTTAAAATAGAAAATTATTTATTGATTTTGAGCTCAATTTAATCCAACTCGATTTATGTATTCAACCAAAGCATTTGCTAATTGATAAGAGTGAATGATATTATTTGGGCGTGCCAAAGGAAAAAGCACTTTTTGCAATTAAATGGTATGAAAATAGTTTGTTAATTGATTATGTAAGTGAGCAATATTAAATCGAACATAAATATTCAGGTTTGTTTGCGAAAATAGAAAATACGGTCTGTAACATAGGCTAGCACATATTTTACACACTGCTTGATAATTATGTATTTGAAATCAAATCATTCTTCAGAAAAAGCACCTGAGGTGTATCTAGTCTTATTCTGGAATTTTATTGGGTCGTTGTCACTGGTCCCATTCAAGTTGAAATGGGATCCTCAAAGCAAAACATTTTTTCCTCATGCAACATTTATGCAACGCGTAAGCTCAGTTGACAGTAATTACCGGATTGCAATAATTTTTATTCTTTTATTTTCAGATCACATTCAAACTTATATTTTCATGCACAATAATAACAGCCTTCTTATGGATTCCAATGAACACCCTTTACGCTTACAATATAACAAAAGGGGCCACAAACCTCATATACCTTTTGCATATCAGCATGACAATCACGAGCACTTTCAAATACTTTGCATTTCTAAAGATTATCTGGCGAGCTAAGTCCAAAATTGTCGATATTGTGAATAGATTAAGTGAATTGGTTCCACTGGAAAAAAATAACGTGAGTAATAAGTAGTTTAACTATATTCTTGATTTAACTGTGATTTTTTTGCAGATGTTTACAATCTTTCTGTTCCTAACTGTTCCAGTTGCATCAGCATATGTGGCAATGGGTCTCCCACAATTTGCAGAGATAACTGCAGAATCTGCATTACAAATCAATTTTCAAAAATGGCAAATTTTTGTGGAATATGCGATGACAATTTTAAACATAATTCAATTAATGTTTATAACAGCGGCTGACTTTCTCTTCTATTCAATGATCATGTCAATGAGCGCTGTGGCAATTTGTTATGAGAAGGATATTATGAAGAGTGGTATTAAATTTGGAAGCGTAAGAAAATGTTAAAATATTATGTGAATGCAAGTAATATTATAGTTTGTATTTGTATAATTGATTTTCTTATAAATTTAGATCCAACCAAGATATAGCAAAGTAAAGGAACTGGCTAGACTATCAAATGACTTGTTTGGTAATCTTTTGCTAGCGATATATGTCGAATCATTGTTATACTTTGCGAATGGGTTTGATTACATTACCGACATGAGTAATAGCGCATTCAAAGTTTTTGCTTATTTTTCAAATTTTGTAATTTTCCTTCCTTTTTGGATTAATGCATGTGAATTTCACCAAAAGGTTAACATTAAACAAAAATGGTCAGGGTAAATGCGAAACATTAATATTTTAAATTTGATAGATGAACGAGATAACTTGTATTGGGATTGAGAAGTTTAACGTAAATCCACAAGCGACCATCCAAGAGCGCTTGTGCATAAGTACGTTGTCGAATGAAATGGTGCTTTCACCAATTGCGATTTCCTGCAGGTTCTTTTCCATAACGTACGGGTTTGTTGGATCGGTAATTCATTATTTGAACGTAGTAAATTGAGATTCTAAATTTGAGAAGGTATTCACGAATAAATTATTGATTATTTCATAGATGATTGGGCTTATCATCACTTACGGGGTTATAATGATGCAGATGAGCACTAGTGGAAACTGTGGAGGAAAATGAGACAAATTTTCACAAACGAGAGTAAAGCAAAAGCAAATACTTATTAATTAGCAAAATATTAATGCACTTTCTCCCTCAAAGCAAATGTAAGCGTTTGTCAAGGGCTCTTTATCAAATGAATGTAGGAATAATTTAATTAAAGCAATTAAATTTATTAAAATATTACCAGAATATGAATGCTACTATTATTCCAGTTAAAGATTACTTCGGATCTAATAAAATGTTTTCTAAATTATTTCTACATTCTACGCAAAATGCTCCCACTTCCTATTTAATATCATATTGGAATCTGCTCGCTGTCATTTCCTGTGTTCCGTTTAAACTAAAATGGGACACAAATCACAAGTTGTTTATAGCCCATTCTACCACTTTTCAAAGGGTAAAATACAAACTAGTTTATTAAAATTAATTTATGTCAAAATCTCGCCTCTTTTATAGAATCTTTGTAAAATACTGACATTTTGTCCTTTGCTAACAACTTTATTGTGGACATTGAGCACTGTAAAACAAGCAGTAAACAATAATGGGAATATGACTGGCATTATAACAATTTTCCAAATATTCATGTCGCTAACAAGCGCCCTAAAATACCTATTATTTCTTCGAATTATTTGGGGATCTCATGAAAAATTAGTTAAACTTGTTAATAATGTGGAAACCTTTGATTCGAATCAGACAAAATATAAGGTAGAAAATACTTTTGGTAATTTCTAGATTTTTTTTGGCTAAATTTATTTTGATAAATATTCCAGATCATTCCACTCATCTTATTCCTCCTCATCCCAAGTGTAATTGTCTATATGGTTATGGATCTCCAAACTTTTGTTGATACAACGGCTGAAAACTTATCAAAGCTATTTTCCTACAAAGGAACGCTCCATCTGCCATTTTTGAAATATGTCGCATTTGTTATAAATGGAATTCACTTGACGTTTTTCACATCAGCTAATTTTCTTTTCTACTACTTTGTTTTGGTAATGCGGTCATTAGCAAAGAGATACGAGGAGTTTGGAAAAATTAACAATAACTTAGAAAGTGTAAAAAGACAAATATCTGATTTAAAAATAGTATTTCTTTCTAATGCTTTTTTGTCTTTAAAAATGTAGCTAATCTCAATTCACTACAAAGTGAAGGACGTGACAAAATCAGCAAATGATTTATTTGGCGATTTACTTCTTGGCATCTACTTTGAATCATTACTTTACTTTACAAACGGGATGGAGTATTTTTCAGACGTTGAAGGGAACCCTGCACGATTACTAATGTTTCTAGCTAATCTTGTTGAATTCATACCATTTTGGATAATCACGTGTGAATTTTACCGGAAGGTAATGAATATTTAGAATACATTAGTAATTGGATGGTATTTTATTAGTCTCTAAATAAAAATATAAAACAGATAAATGGGACAACCTGTGATTGGATTGAAAGGATCAACGCTGATTCAAAAGTGGCTTTGGAAGATCGCATGAAAATTGTTTCGTTATCAAATGAAATGGTAATTTCTCCTGTTGGAATTGCCTGCAGATTTTTCGTCGTGACTTATGGGCTGATTGGATCGGTAAACTGATAAATTATTTATTGAGCTGATTTTAAATTTATTTAAATTTTAATAGATGCTAGGAATGATCGTCACTTACGGTATAATAGTGGTTCAGATGAGTCCAGTTAAATATCCAGGGTCGTTATAGGACTTTCCTTGGTAAACCTTTCAAGAGATGTGTAAATGTTAATTATTAAAAAAAAACCTTTACCAAACCATTCATAATTAACCAATTACCTTCAACGACATCACCTACAAACCCTATCTTCTTGCCTTTCTTTTTCTTTTTCTTTTTTGGTTTCTTCGTCGTTGACTTCCCATCTTCATAATCCTCTTCTTCCTCTTCACTTACACTCTCATATTTCTTTTTATGTACATTTTCACCACTATTTCCTTTTCTACTTCCTAAAGTAGTTGGAGCAACAGTTGTAGTCGTTGTTGTAGTTATATTTTCGGGTTTGGGAGTGATAGGTTTAGTTGCGTTTGGTTTTCGGATTGGGGATTTGGGAGGAGGCTTTTTAGTGGTAGGTTTGAAATTGGGTCTGCGGGTAGCATTTGTAGGTTTTATTAGCGGTTCTATAGTCGTTACTTCTTCCTCCACCTCCCTTTTCTTTGTCCCTCCAAACGCTTCACTAATCTGATCTTTGGCGAAGTGCGCCTCCACAAATGGCCGCCATGTCGATTCATCACTTCCAAATACTATAAAGCTTTCGTTTGTCGGCTGATTCATTAAATGGCGTATTTCCGTTTCGATACTGCCAAACTCTTTCGGAGCTTAAAAGAGATAATTTAGCAACTTTTATTACCAACTTATCTCTTAGCTTAATAATAAAAACTTACTATTTACCATCACTATTTGCCCAACACTAAAAGGGTACTTTAATTCATGAACTTCAGTAAACTGCGTGTAATAAGGGACGCCTGAAACAAAAATGCTTTTAGACTTTTAAAAGTTTAAATGAATAAAATAACTCACATTTATTACAACCGGTATCAGTCATATTGAATCCATTCATATTTAGCAACATAACAAACTCGGTTACATTGCTATTCTTAATTTTCCTATTGTTTCTAACAATTGTCGTTGCCATTTCAATCAACCTCACTCCAAACCTTTCAAGTTTGGCCATAGCCTTTTCCTTAACGGCATAAGCTAATGGCCAAGTTCCGTAAGTATCCGCATCAAATACAACCCTTCCTTTTTTATCAACCCCGTCAAGATAAACTTTGAAGAGGGTTTCAACATCGGAGAAATCTTCTTGCAAGATTCCATCCAAATTGTTAATTTGTCGCCAGTCCAAAACAGACATAAGAAGACCTGTCGCACCGCCAGCGTCCCAATCCATTAGTTTGAGAAAATTGACTAGATAAATATCCTCTTTCATGTAATCTAAGTGGAGCATAGACTCAACATTACCACGAAGTTCAACAATAGCTGCTTTCTGTTCTTGGGTGAGGTTGGCCAACGCGTGGAAATATGGTTTGGAATTTGGTTTGGAGTTGGTTTGTGAAAAGGGTAATAGAATATAAATAACTTGGAGGAGGATTAGCTTGCGCATATTTATTCTGGTATTAAATGACACATGCTCACAAAGGGATTCGGAGGGATAGAATTTAGCTATGTTTAAACCGCAATTAAACCACTTAACCAGTCGTATAAAATGAACAATGGTATTTGCCTACAAGTCGGAATTATATGACGCATTTCCTTGATGATTAATTAATGTACGTTATTGATTATTTATGCTATAAATTCTGAATGCACCGATTATATTTCAAATTTTTTGGATCATTTAATTTAATATTTTTAATCAATTTATAAATTTCAAAGTTTAAATAATTTATAAATAGATTTTTTTATCCCAAAAAAGCAACCATTACTTATCTTCCCAAACCGAAAATTCCCTTCTTCTTTTCTTTCTCGTCCTTCTTTTCCCCATCTTCGTCCTTCTTCTTCTTTTTGTCCTTTTTATCTTTCTTGTCCTCGTCCTTCTTTTCCTCGTCTTCGTTCTCGTCCTTTTTCTTCTTCTTGTCCTTTTTGTCTTTCTTGTCTTTTCCCTTCTTGTCTTTCTTGTCGTCGTCCTTCTTGTCTTCATCCTTCTTATCTTCGTCCTTCTTGTCTTCATCCTTCTTGTCTTCGTCTTTCTTGTCCTCATCCTTCTTGTCCTTCTTGTCTTTGTCCTTATTTTGTCCGCCACCAAACAAATTGCCGAAGAATCCCTTACCACCTCCACCACCACCTCCACCACCATCTTTGCCTTCTGCCTCCTTAATATCCCTTTTCTTTGTCCCTCCAAAGCATTCGGCAATCTCTCCATTGTCGAAATTTTGCTGCACAAAGGGTTTCCATTTCTTTTCATTTTTATCGAAAATTACAAGAGCTTCTCTAGTCTGTTCGTTCATCATTGGCCGGATCATTTCCAGAACAGAGTCAAATGATTTTGGAGCTGCAAATTAATAAATCGCATTTTAAAATTCTCCAAAACCGGATATAATGCATGATCTGTATTATCTAAGCTTACAATTAACCATTAATATAAGTTTGGTAGAAAATGGGTAGTATTTTTCATACGTTTCTGTAAAATATGAGTAGTAGGGCATGCCTAAAGCAAATAAATTAATATAAATTAATCAATTTAACAATAAATTTTAAGCTCTCGTCATCTCACAATTCCAGCAACCGTTATCACGTTCATTAAATCCATCCGAGTTTAACAGCATCGTCCAATGACTTACGTTACTCTTCTCGTCTTTTTCTCTAATCTGTCGAACTTGTGTAGTGGCCGTCTCAATCAGCCTAGTTATTTCAGAATTTTAATTACTTAGCAATTACAAAATGCTGGTCAAAATTAACCTTATTGCGTATCTCTTTAGCTTGTCCATTTTCCCACTATTTGCAGCCTTCGAAACCTTCCATTTCCCGAAATTTGGTGCCTCCATAACAACCCGTCCTTGTTTATCAACACCGTCGAAGAAGACGGGATAATCGGTTTCGAATTCTTTCATGTCCTCATCCTCCATAACTTTGTCGACGTCATTGTCCTTTCGCCATTTTACCATTTTCTTAACCATCTTGATTGCTGCGTCGGGATCCCATTCTTGTGCTCTCAGGAAGCGAACTAAATAAATGTCTTCTTTCATGTAATCGTGCGGAAGTTCATCTTGGACTCCGGCCTTGAGCTTTTCTAAGGACTTCTTCCGCTCATCAGAGAGATTACAAGTATCCTCGAATTTCGATCCTGGTTCCGATTCCGGTGCTGATGTTGTTGTTGGTTCGGGTTCCGATTCACAATAAGAAACAGGAAGAGAGAGACAGAGAAGGAGAAACAAGCTAATTATTTTCAAATACATTCTTTACACACCTTTTGGACAGATTAAACTAACAAATCATTCTTTGAAAAATGAAACAAATTTATGAATTGATTTGGGATAACGGATAATTTTATTAATCTGACGTATTTCCTGTAAACCATTGTTTAGCGATGTTCATTTTACGGTCAGTAAAAAATTGAATGGGGTTGTAGGAAGTACTTCAATACGTGGGTAAATTCAGTTTACGATTAATTTTATAATCATTTGTTTCGGTTCCAGATTATATATGTCAGTCAAACAGCATAAGGACAATGATACGGACGCCCACTCTCATAAAAATTACTCGGACATTCAGCTATTATGCAAGTTGGATGCGACAAAATAAGCTCAAATATTAAATTGGGATTAAATTTATTCTGGGATTCTAAATAAATCTGGCTAAATGAACTATGCAATGAAATGACAAAACCGACTATTTTAATGTCAGTCTGTAAAAGCCGATGTGACTCATCACAATTTTGACCAAAAATGCACATCATGCCAATTTAATCTTTTTGCATCTTCTTTCATCTTGACATTGAATAATTACTCGTTTGTTTAGCAAGTTTCTTTGAGTGGTATCAAAACAAACTAAAAAGCATTTATTGAAACGGATGGTTGAACAGTAGACCATTTCATATTCATTGAAACTCACGTGTTTTCAAAATGTTGCAAAAAGCTTCTATAAAATTGCAATCACTTTTCCTAATTGGCTACCTCGTTGCATTATACTCTGTTGCCGCAAGCCAACATGAGTTAGACCCAGGCCAGCCTTTATATCTTACCCCTCTTATCAATGAAGGGAGACTCGATGAAGCTCGAGCCGCCGCAGAGGTCACTGCGTTCGACACACTCAAAAGTTACAGTGGATTTATAACTGTTAATGAGACATATAACTCAAATACGTTCTTCTGGTATTTTCCCGCAGAGGTAAAACAATTTTTAATATACTTTTTTAAAAGCAATTAATCATTTGCATTTCTTAGACAAGTTACGAAAACGAAGATGAAACAATTCCTGCCATTCTCTGGCAAGATGGTAATTATTAAGTTGTTTATTAAAATTAAGAAATTGTCAATTCTTGTCTTTTTATTTTAAAAAAGGTGGACCAGGAGCATCTTGTATGATGACAATTTGCAGTGCAATAGGCCCCTTAATAGTTGATGGTTTAAATCACACTTTAAATCCGGCTTCATGGCATAAAAAGTATCACATAATATTCATGGATAACCCCGTCGAAGTCGGTAAGAGGAAGTAATAAAAGCGTTCATTTAAATTCTAAAAAATTACTTTTTAATTTAGGCTTCAGCCACACAAATTCCCCTGATGGTCATATCACATCTGCCACCGCAGCCGCCAAAGAAATCTATTTATTCCTCACCCAATTCTTCAAATTATTTCCAAACCTTCAGCAAAATCCATTCTACACTGCTGGCGTTTCTTATGGCGGAACGTATACAACTGAAACAGCTTATTACATCCACCAGCAAAACCTAGACAATCCCGAAATCCCCATAAAATTAACTGGTATTTACCACGACTCGCCCTGGGTCGATACATATCATCAGACAAACTATGCAAATGTGCTATTCACCGCCGGCGTAATAGGCGAAACTGAACGGCTCCAGCTTTTGGAGATGGAGGAGCAATTGCGCAATTCAATTGATGACAAAAAATGGAAAGACGCATTCAACATTTGGTTCAATCTTACCCAAACACAATCCCCAAAATTCACTGGCTACGCAGCACTCTACAATTTAATCGATGATGCAAGACCACTCCTCCATAATGTGACTGATTTCGTAACTTTAAACTCGACTCGAAAAGCAATTCATGTTGGAAATCTCAAGTTTGAGTTTTTCACTCCAGAGCAGATGAACAGAATGGCTGAGAATTTTGCAAAGTCATCAAAGGACAAGTTGGATTTTTTGTTGAAAAATGATTACAATTTCTTTCAATGCATTGGGAACATTGATGTGCTCACGGGGCATGTTGGGAATAGGAAAATGTTCGAGTCGTTAACTTGGGAAGGGAGAAATGGGTTAGTTAATGGAACAAGAGAGATCTGGAAAGTTGATGGGAGAATCGCAGGATATATTACGAGGGAGGGGAAGGCTACCCAAATCATTATGAGGAATGCGGGTCATGGATGCATCCTAGATCAACCTGGATGGACTGCAAAAGCATTAGATAATTTTTTGGAGCAAGTTGACAAATCAAATTAGGCAAATTTTAGAATTGTAATGTATATTAATTAATATCATTAAAGTATTAATGTGCAGCTGTATAAGTTTAAGTGATTTATTTAGGCCGAGATCGCATCCAAAAGTTTCCTCCCAGTTGGTGTTGAAGGCAAAATTCTTCTGTATGATTTGTACTAAATGCTTTATTATCCATTTTCTTAATATTTAGATAAGCTTGTCCCTTCAATTAATTTTAAATACAGTAGATGACATCAACCAGGGAGTAAGGATTAAGGATGTGGAGCTTTTTAAAATTGACTCTATTTATCCCAAACTCCGCCAAAAGGATAAGGATTTCAGCCGCATTATTTCCCTTTCTATTCAAAGATTTTTGTGAGGTCAGATATAAGCGATCTCATCCCTGATTGCAAATGCATTTTGGAATCATTTCTGATCGTCATTCGTATCTTATTGAAAGGGGATGATTGTCGAAAAACTGATTAAGTTTATTACATAAAATTATCCAAGTGATTTGAAATACATGTAAACTTTTCCTTTTATTTCCAAAAATATTACACAAACATTTAACCAAACCAATTGCCAATGTTAAAATGCCAAGATTTCTTTTCTTGATCATCATCACGTCCCTTAAACTTGCTCTTCTTAATTTCCCTTTTCTTTGTTCCACCAAAGCCTTCCCCAATTTGATCCCCGAAATATTTCTCAATGTATGGTTTCCATTGTCTTGAATTAGAACCGAATGATTGCGACTCTTCCTTGGTCGTTTTATGCATGTTAGACTCCATGTGTTTTATAGCAGGCTCAAATGAAGGGGGTACTGTAAAAAATGTAAAATAGTTGGCATTGTTTTAGATTAATTACTAGCTAATATTTTTAATTTAACCTCACCATTCACAAAGACAATATGTCCAACACTAAACGGATAATATCTTTCGAACGTGTCAACAACATGAGCGTACAATACATAACCTAAAAAATAATAATTAAACTTTTATATTTAAATAATTTAATTATTAAATACATACAGTTATAGCAGTAATCATCCTTATATCCATCAGCATTTGCGAGCCAAACCCACTGTGAAATATTTCTATTTTCCTTTTCTTGAAGCTCATAAATCAAAGCGTTTGCTTTTTCAATATGCATTGTTGCGTAAAATTTTAACGCTTCCATGTATCCCTTATCGATTGCCTTTTTAAGTGGCCACTCTCCAAAATAGGGGGCTTCCAAAATAATTCTACCTTCCTTATCATACCCATCCATATAAACGGTGAAGTCGTCCTCAAGCTCTTCGAAATCGGCTGTTGTAATTTCTTCAATTTTATTCTCCTTGCGCCACTCAATCATTCGTTTGATTGCACTGATGGCTGAATCTACTTTCCAATCTTTCACTCGCAGCCAACGGGATAAGTATAGGTCGGTAGTCATGTAGCTTTCGGGAACGTCGTCCTCAACTTCTCTCCTAACTTTTTCGATCGCCTTTCTGTGTTTGGGGGAAAGGTCGTTAATTTCGCTAAAGTAAAGCTTTTCTCCACCGCCGCCCTCATCATCATCCTTTTTGTTGCAAGTGCAGAGATGAGACAAGGCGAGAAGGATAACTGGGATGAAGATTAAAATTCGACGCATTTTAAAAATTACAAATGCATCAAATTCGCGTAGTGTTCAATTGCAGATAATTTAGACTAAACTAACTTTCTCTATCGTCATTACAAGCGTCATCGACAATAAACATAAAATGCTTCCGGGTTTGATGCATATTTAATGATTGGATTATATCTCATGTGAAAAGTGCAAATAAAAATGGCGCTAAATGGATTTTATTTATGTGTAGACATTGTTCAAAGTTTAAAGGTGACTAATAAAAGAGTGTTTTGGAGTCTGGTGACGTTTAGCAGATGCCTTCGGACCGGGTACCTCCTCCTCTCCAAAGACATGGTCAATCTGGTTTAGTTCAAAATGCTCTTTTATGTAAGCCTTCCATTTTGACTGATCGTGATCATCCTCATAAATTTTAATGATGTCCTGAGTATGTTTATTAAATACGGTGTCCGTACTGACCCGAATTAGTTCATAGAATTCCTTTGGAGCTTTAAAAATATTTAATTAGCATTTTAAATAATAGAATAATCCAAACTTACTATTAACAATGATCAATTCCCCAACTGTTAATGGATAATATCTTTCATACACTTCGCTTAAATGTGTGAAGAAGGTGAAGCCTTAAAAAGAAAAATGAGAAATTAAAGGATAATTAAAATAGAAATTAAAATATTTAAAATGAAAGTATTTACAAGCTGGGCAAACAGTATCGTTTGAATTAAGTCCTTTCAAATTAACCAATCCGACAATAGCTGAAGGTTCGGCGGATCCATGAGTCCCTTGATGTTCCCTTAGCTTCCTCGTAGCAATCTCAAATTGCTGGATACAATACCTCGCTAGTCTTTCCAGAGAGTTCTGTGTTATAGCAGTGGCTATATTCCACTTCCCCAAATTTGGAATTTCAAATATGACCCTTCCCTTTTTATCCAATCCGGATGTTTTGATTGCATAATCTTTCGCAAAGTTGTCAAAACCTTCATTAACAATATCGTTCATTCTCCGATCCGTTCTCCAAGCTATCATTTCTTGGACCATTTTCAAAGCATCAATTGGCTTCCATTTGGCTGCTTTGAGAAACCGAAGGAGGAAAGCGTCAGTCTTCATGTAGTCTTGAATATCAGTTAAATTTGAAATGTCAACTTTCAATCTTTCAAGCGCTTCCTTATCGCTAGGAGAGAGTACGAGTTGGGGTTCTTCCACTTGGGTTGGGTTGGGAAAGGAAAATCCCGGATTTAGTAGAAATATGCAGAGTAATGAGAGAATTCGAATTTTCAAACGCATTTTTAAAAAACTTTTAAATTTGTTTGAAGTAGAATGTTTGCTTGTGATTTGCGTAGCAACGAAGCACCAACTATAATACAAGTTTTTCTTCAAGGAAATCTTTTATTATGAAAATTGTGTCGCAATTCTAAAGCTGACATTATGAAACTGCTGCTATTAAGTTTTCTAGAGACAATAGATATTACTCAAGTTTTATTTGAACCAAATTGAAAGTCATGATGTGCTCATAACATTGCAAAATTGCCTTATTTTGACACGTAGCAAAAGATTCTTAAATTCAGTTTTTATTTTGAAATTAATTCTATCCCTTCTTGGCCGGTGCTGCAGTTGATGGTGCTGTTGCTGGTTTTGCCGACGGTTGAGCTGCTTGAGGTGGTTGACCTTTCGGATTTGCCGCAGGCTTTTTAGGACCCCCGCCCAAAACCTTCTTACCTCCAAAAATGGGATTAATATGTTCCTCTTCGAAATGTTCTAGAACAAACGGTTTCCAAACTTTTGGATCACTATCAAAAACTTTAATGGCTTCATTCGTCTCTTTGTTGAAAATTGGATAGATTGTTTTAGCAACAAGGTCGTATGCCCTAGGCGCTGTAAATATTGAATTTTTAAGCACAAATTTTATTTAAAAATTGTAATTTACTTACTATTAACGAAAACTATAAGTCCAGCCGATAGCGGATAATATTTCTCGTGCATCTCGGCAAAATAAGAGTAGAAGGATAAGCCTTAAAACATAAAGTTTAAAGATGAAAACGTTACGAAATCATTTCTAAAATCTTACAAGCTGGACACGCATTATCTTTTTCATTCAGTCCTTGTAAATTAGCCAATATAACAAATTGAGTTGGACTACTCGCATCCTTCCCACTTAGTTCTCTTAACCTCGTTTGCACAATTTCTAATTGCTGAATAAAATATCGTTTGAGTTTATCCATATTGTTCATAGTAACCGCGTTAGCTATTTGCCAACTGCCCAAATTAGGAATTTCAAGGACGGGACGACCGTCTTTGTCAACTGCTATATTAGTTATTGGAAATTCTTTGGCCATATCGTCCATTTTCTCTTTTGCAATAGTGTCCATCTTGTTGTCTCCGCGCCACCTCGCCATCTCATTTATCTTTGTTGTGGCTCTGTCAAACTTCCAATGACAATGTTTGAGGAATCGGAATAGATAAATATCTTCTTTCATGTAGTCCTGAGGTAGATTAATGGCAACGTCATTTTTCAACCTTTCTAATGATTCCTTCTGGTCTGCTGATATAGCAACGAGTTCATCTTGTTGGGTTGTGTACATATTTCCAAACACCGGAAGGAGTAAGGAAAGGAGAGAAATTAATATTAATATTTTGAAACGCATTTTAATCCTTTTAAACTAAAAAATTTAAACGATTTTAAGACAAGTTTTGTTTAAAAAATGCGAGATGATAATAATGGCATTTACGTCTTAATGACGTTAATTTCCGTTTTATTGTTTAATTAATCTATTCAATCATTAGATTGACGTAGCAGAATCAAACAAATGCAATTATTAAGTCGTTAGAGGCTTTTATTCTGTTTAAAATATCCGGAAAATTTATTTTCATTTAAATTTTTGAATTGCTGGAGAAAGTAAAGTTTTAGGATTGAGTTGTTTCATGCGTTGGTGCTATAATTTTCCATGGATTTTTCTACAGTTGACCTTAACGACTTGCGCTGGTAGGACCTCTTGGAGGAAGCTCAGCATTTATTGCTATTCTATCCAGTACCGCAAACCATCCTGAATTCCAGTTAGGTATTCTCAAACTGATCTATTAAATTTTACCGTTAAATGTGCTTTTAAAACTAAAATAATTGTTTGCTTACAATTTTTTGATCAATCAAATTGTATTTTTCGTCCTTCCACCCATCCCCTTGAATAAAAGTGTAATTGCTTCCATCAAAAGAAACTCCAGATTGTGCATCTTTTTGGTAGACGCGAAAGGCAAAAGTGTTATCTCCTGGTTGTACAGTATAAGTTATAGTACAAGGGTAATAAGTGCACGATGTCCAGAATCCAACCTCACCAGAAAGTTCCTCTTCAGGGATTTCGATACCTTCTAAACAGTTGGAAAAATTTGAGAGGAAATGGGCGTAACTATTAGGGTTGCAATCGAAATTCCAATTGGATCCATCTTTAATGTCATCGATAGTATCAATCTGAGAAGGTACGTGGCAATGGAATAGAGCAATGAGACAAGCTATTATAAAACATTGAAGTGGAGTGAAATGAAACATTTTGTGTATTGCTAATTTTTAAGCTAGTATTTATCATCTTCAGTCATTTGATCCGCAGCGGATCTCGTTATTTCGTCAAGTCAATTACGAAACTGAAAAGGCTGACATTAAAGAGAATTAAGCAATAGATCTTGTCTGACCTTGTCATAAATAAATATTTACACTTTTTCGATAATAAATGGCACAAATTATCAAATTTAATTGTTCGTCTTCAAATAAAAATCTCTGACTTAAATTTTTTAAATAGCTTCCTTCTCAATCGAACATTTTCTTGAAACCACCTTTCTTTGACTTGCTATCTGGTGTTCCCACTGTCTCCCTCTTCTTTCCACCCCCGAATTCTTCTGCAATCTGCTCTAGATCAAAATGCTCTTGAATAAATGGCTTCCATTTTTTCTCATTGCTATCAAAAATCTTGAGAACGTTCCTAGTCTGCTCGTGCATCATGGGCCGAACAAAATTCAAAATAATATCAAATGTCTTTGGCGCTGTATAAATCAAAAGCGTTTAGTAATTTCAATGCTTAAAACGTTATAATTTTAGAATTTATCCTACTATTAATGAGGACAATAAGGCCGACACTGAAGGGATAATATCTTTCGTAATTTTCCGTAAAATGGCTGTAGAATTTCTTGCCTTGAATAAAAAATAAAAAATAAATAATTAAATCATATTTTAGTTTAGATTTACTTACAAGGATCGCAAGAACCTTCCATAGTTGAATACCCATCTAAATTCAAGAGCATCACCCAATTCGAAACATTTTTGCCCTGTTCACCTTCCTGCAAAGCTCTAACTTGGGTGGTGACATTCTCAATAGCTTTCGTCCCGTATCTTTTAAGCTTATCCAGTTTATCCTTGTGTTTAGAAATATGCCAGCGACCGAATGTAGGCCCTTCCATAATTACCCTTCCTTGCTTATCCACACCATCCATAAACAAAGGGAATTCGTCTTCCATATCTGTAAAGTCTTCAGTGTGGATTTCATCAACCTTGTAGCTTTTTCTCCATTCAATCATTTTTCTAATGCCTTTCGCTGATTCCTCAACTTTCCATTTGTGCAGTTTTAAGAAGCGGACGAGATATAAGTCACGTTTCATGTAGTCATGCGGAAGCTCTGCTTCTACTAAACTTCTTAATTTTTCAACGCTTTCCTTCTGTTGGTCGGAGAGATTGGCTGTTTCTTCAAAGTAGGGTTCAGAGGCATCCCCAAACTGGGGGAGCCAGAGGCAAAGTAAGAGAACTAAAATGAGTATTTTGTCCATCTTAAATACTTTCAATAGAAGAATAAATGCTCAGATTTAGCGTAATCCAAATTTTATGTAATTGACGCATCAAGTTTAACATTGCGTGTGTAATCAAAGTTTAATGACTTTTGTAACAAATGAGTGCACATGGATGCAACAAGCAAAACTAAATTCTCATAAATAACCAAAATATATTTTTTCTCTACATTTTGTACATAACGCTTGTTCGTTAGGTACACGAGCAAGCATTATGTACTTCAGCGGATTGCAGTGTTTAACTATGATTGATATATAATCTATGCATTAAAATCAAGGAGAAAGTTTGGAGAAAGTTTAGGAAAATTTCCAATTGCAAATAAATAGTTGCTCTTAAAGTACTCGTAGTTTATTTGTTTTTGCCAAAAAAAATATCAAATGCCATATATTATGACATTAATTATACCTTATGTGAAATGTAACTTTGAAATCATTTGAAATGTTTGAAATAAGCAATAACATATTTATTTAATTAATGTTTGCTTTCGTTGAATATTACTTTAAATAACCTTTTTCCCGTCTATCAATTTAGTTGTCAGATAAAGTCCCGTTACTAAAGTAAACAGAATACTTTCTCCCCCTTCGCAAAATGAACGCCAAGTGCGACTGGAAGTATTGGATTATCCAACTTATAAACACCGCCCACTCATTCAGCATTTTGCCTTTAAAATACAACACCAAAACTAAAAGATGTGAGATAGCATCAAAATATAAAGTAAAAATTTGGTTCTTCCAATTCATTTTATTCTCTTGGGACATAATTGCGATGGCATCAGCCTCTACTGAAGTCACTTTAGAGTCCGTGTCTCAACAAGAATTTCTCGACTTTTACATCCATTTTCTCTCCCGCTGCACGGCCTACGCTTTACTCTTTCCTTTGGCTGTAAATATGGAAGAATTTGTAAATTTATTGAATCTCTTGTTTCAACTGGATTGCGGGCGTCCACAATTTCAGCGAAATTTTTCACAAATTATTATGGGCTCCGTACTCTTCGCCCATGTCCAACCTTTTGGACCGCTCGTGCTCCACTTGCAAGGCAGAAATAGCAAACGTTATTGGCTAGCAAGATTTCTAAATAGCCGAGTTTATAATTCCTGGCCAATAATAATTTTGTATGGATTGAATGATCTGATGTTTTCTTACATTAGCTTCTTCGTTGCAACTCTACTTATTGGGATGGTCATCGCTTTTGTTTTCATCTTAAACAATTTGCTATTCCGCTTGAATAATTTTGTAAATAATTTTATTCTAAGGATAAACTCAACTAATATGGTTTATAAGGAGTATAGAAAGCTCCAGATATTTGTTACTATCGGAAATTTAGAATTTTCTAAAGCCATAAGCCCAATAATTGTTACAATGGGTGTTGGCTGTTTTGTTTTGTTGGTGACTTGTCTGGTTGAAAATTATTCCGAATTACATCCAATCATTCAATTTAACTTTGCGATGGGGACTATTCTGGTATTAACTGGTTCAGAGCTATTTATTGATGGAGCTGCGCAGACATGGAGTACTTCTAAAAGTCTTGTTTATTCTCTTTTAGTAAGGTCAAGGTTGAGAACAAAGTTTCACAAGTTGAGAGTTAGGTCTCTGATGGAGCTGAGGATTTATGTGAGAAATCTGTTCTACTTTGAAGCAACAACGTTTGCAACTTACACGAGGTTTATGATGGATCAAACAATTAATTTTTTGATGATGACGAGGAATGGATAGGAGTTCAACCCAATTTTATAGTTTTAAATATGGTTTAAGTGTAAATCCTCGAGCATGACACAGCTTATATCTTTTGGATTTTAACGGATTTAAAAAAATATCTTGAGTAAATATTTGTTACAGAATGGAAAACGTATCAAATGGGATTTTGCATGAATTCCAAAGACCTCACATGTCTTTGTTCTCTAATGTGAAAGGCTTGTAGGGAAACTGAAAAGTGATGTGAACATGTAGCATGCATTAAAATGATGAGATTTGTAATTAATCACGGAGAGAGCAAAGGCTGAGTGTAATTTGGATTAGAGATCCCTTTTTATTCTGATTCGTAGCCTTTGACAAGGATCATACGGATTTGGTTTGTGTTGGAGGAAAATTTGCTTTGACTTTGTTCAAATTTATAATTCAAAATGAAGTTTGAAATAGCTATTGCGTCACAATTCTCATGTATTATTTAACCCAAAATCACTCTCAATTTGATTACCAAGAAGAGAATTACACAAACAAAGCCAGTAGCAATCTTGTTAATACCCGGAGCCCAAATCTAATCCAACTGATAAGCTTTCTAATGTAATAAAAGAAGAATAAGAGGAAAGCATTCCGGCTCATCGCATAAAAGGTTTCATCACGATACCATCTTTTATTAGTGGAATTGTTATCGCATCACATCCGATTCAAATTTCTCTGCACAACAACAGATTGCAATAACGCTCTTGGATATTCTCTATTCAAGGCTGATGACAAGAAGGAATGTGAAGCTTTCATTAAACACAGAGTGATGGACAGAGAAATAGCTAATGCGGCTATGAAGCCACCATGTCATGTCTCATCATAATTTCCACACCAAATTTCCTCGCTTTTAGTACGCGATAACGGGATGGAATGGAGTTGATGCGGAGTCCCTTGATGATTGTCACGTTCGTGCTATCGGGCTAAAATTTTAGAAGAAATATGCATTGTGTGTTGCTTCTAATGTACTATGCTATTTCACCCAAATTGTCAACAAACTCATATTATCGCAGTTATTCTCTAAAAAATGAGCCATGTCGAGAAAGGTGTGGGGAGGAAATGATACTGTCATTGTAATGGATTGTCACATAATCATCCCATTTCGTTTCCTATTTCATCCCATCCATTTCTCAAATATCATTTTATAATCATAAACCTTCTCATGAATATAAAAGTGAAATTCATTCCATACATTTTTACCCAAGCTGACCTGAGTTTCACTTTCTTCCGAACGAAAAGCTGCCAAATATTCTACACTTAATAGTTCACATGTGAGTATACTAATATTAAAAATTAAACTTTCCCAAGAAAAAGTAGGGAAATAATGCATGTATTTTATGTAAGAAATGTCTTGTTGATTTTTCCTCTCCCTTTGATATTTAGTGAGGGATGGACTACTTTAGAAATGTTTATGTTTGTGTTGAGTTTTTGAAAGTTTTAGCAAGAAAGTTGGAAGAATGGTGAAGAAAAGCTTGTCTCCTACTGTGTCATATGAGACGAGACTTTGTTGAGGAATTACAAGGTAGAAAGAGGAAAGGATGGCGAAACTCCAACCAGTTTTAAATGATAAGTTGCAGTTAATAAGCAGAGTTGAATGGCTTGTGTGGGAAAATGTAAACTTTTCAAAAGTTATAACGAGCTACTGAAGAAATGATGAAAATACACGAATAAATTTCTACCTTGTAAATAAATTTAATAATAGAATGCACCCAAAAAAAGTAGCCAGAATTTGTCGATAATGAAAATGGACAACCCAAACTTGATCATGTCCACGGTTACCTTTCACCGACAGCTCATTTTTTACTTTGACTCAGGTAAAAATAGTCCAGTTCTTGTCCCTCCCACGCAAAAAGCTAAGTAGAGCGCGTGGGTTCTCTCTGCAAGTAAAAATCAATGGCTTAAATGATAATGATCATAATATATAACGAAAGTTTCTCGAGACCTACCTGATGGTTTACTTCTATCCAGATCAATACTCCATATGTATAGCTACAAATAGAAAGCTGGGAGGAAAACGCAAAGGTTTTCTCTCTTAATTAAACTAATTCCATCAAACAAGATTGAATCAGGAAGTTGCTCGGGGAAAAGGGATTGTCGTAGAGAAAGCTTCTTGTTACCAGCTGCATCTTGTACAAGAAACTGAATTCCCGTTTGATTACTAAATTGTAAATTGCAATGAAAAAATTCCTTCACGATTATCATAAATGAGGCAAAGAGCCCAAGGAAAGAGCTTCCTTTTGCTTTCGTTTATCTCCTTGTTAGTTGCTGTTGGTGAAAGGCATGTTTGAACTTGTTCCAAGAACCAAGCCATTCTGGGCTTTCTCCAAGAGGGAAAAAGCATGCAGAAAGCTGGGAATCTACTCAGTCTTCTCTTGGTTTTACTCGAGTGCTTATGTGAGCTTTCCAAACACGCGTAAAGTTTGGCATGATTCAATGTGCTCGCACAGTCTAAATACACCTGACAAATCTCTTTACGAATTCTAAAATCTATTAGCAGCCTAAAACACTTTTTATTTATAAAGTGAAAGTGAGTTTGTTTCAAAAGATTTCAATATGCAGCAGTTTTGCATTTTTGCAAGTGGAAAAATTGCCAAAATATTTCAAAACGCTAAATAATAAGTGCGCAATGTGAAATGCTATAATTCTAAATCACAAAATAATTCAAAATGACTTTTACAAGCGTAAGCTTAGGACCAATCACAAGACAGTTGATATCCCTTTTGACATGTTTTGTCATTATTGGTCATCTACTTGTAAGTGCACATAATTTTAATTAATTCTATTAGATGGAGTAATTGATAAATAGTTCAGGAGTCAAAAAGAGAAAGTTCAGTTGTCTGAATCCTTTCACCGAATTTTAATTTGCTATCATTTAACAAGCTAATTTATTCATGAACTTAGCCAAGCATCCTACTAAGCCCATTTCTTGTATTTAAATACCAGAGTTTAAGCTAGATTACTTATTCAAGTCGAATAACTAAGCGGTTTCAAAGAGACTTGCATAGCATTTTTCCTCGGAATATAAATGAATATAATATTAGGTCAGAGAGCGTAAAAAATTGTGCATTTTCCCAAAAGTGTTTTCACATTATTATTCCACCGCTTAAATATGAATACCCAAATGTCATTAGAGACCGAATGTGTTTTGAATATTTAGTTAACATGAGTGAGAACGTCGTGCATGGAATTAAATTAACGCCCGGTCATCTTGATATAAGCTAGTCCTAAGTCGTGTGAGAATTTCCTCTTGTTCACAGCTCAACTTTCTCTATTGCATCTAACCTTTGAATATTAAAATTATTCACAGGAAATTCGTGCTGTTATCATCCCATTTATTATTCTAGTTGGTTATAACCTTCATGAAAAGTTTAGATTTTCCACACAACCCAACTATAATATTAACTGTGTGAATTGTTATATGTCATTTATGACTGGTCTGAGCCACCTTTCACCATCCTTCCCGCTTAAAATTCCTCCTCGACTCGAAGCAAGAGCCTTTCGTCACCACCACCATCCTAGACTAAAACTACTTTCCACGAAAAAAAAACTCAACATAAACACAAACATTTCCAAGAGTAGTTCATCCCTCGCTGGACATGTCAAAGAGAGAGCTTTTGCAAACCGGGAAAAATCAACAAGGCCATACATTTCTCTGTAAGAAAGTCCAAACTTTTTTTTTATATCAGTGCTCTACACTCACTTTTTTTACGATGGTGAAAGTGCGGAATATTTTGGCAGCATTTTTCCGCGGTGAAAGTGAAGCTCATGAATAAAAGATGGTCAACTTTTTTTCTCTTTTAAATTCACATGTAGATAATAAAAGGGAGCTTGTGTGAAAAAAATGTATTTTTTTATTTGAACTCTCTCGAGAAAAAGTTGCTTGTTTCTCCAAGAAGTAATCACATTTGCTTGTTTTCATACTCGCATATCATGATGATGAGGGAAAATGTTGGTGAAAGTTAAGCATAGTCAATATCATGGGAGTATCATAAAAAGTAAATGAAACGAATGTCATAGAAGAAATATGTAAATGTTTGCTTAAAATGGATAAAGGCAAAGCATAACTTAAATATGAAGGTGAGCTATGAAAAGTTCTGGAAGAATCGCAGGTGGTCTTATAAAAATGGGAAAGAAAAGCTAGAAAGAAAGTTTTTGATCCTTTAGTTCCCTGGAAGGGTTAACAAGATTTGTGAAAAGCATCCCATTTCGTATGACAATCAGCGGGGAGGATTTTACAGTTAATATGCAGGTGTGGAATATTCCAAATATAATTCTTGTCGCGCACATTTTCCTCTCCACAGGTGAATTTGCATCGAATAGAAAGGATTTATGGGAGCCTCACATGAATTATTATTGACTTGGAGATTTGGAATTTCAATTTATTTTTTATAAAAATGCAGTTAAATTATGAATGTGATATTTGAAGAATGGGAGCGATGATTGAGACAATCTATTACAGTGACAGTATCATTTCCTCTCTACACCTTTGTCGACGTGGCTCATATTTTATAAAAATAACTACCGATAATTTAGGTACATAATTATATCTTGTGCGGAAGCTCACAACAGCACACCGCATACGTGACAATCGTCATGGGACACTGAAGCCCGTTATCACAAAAAGATAGAAAATAATGGTGTGGGAATTATGATGAGACATGACATGATGGCTTCATGGCCGCATTAGCTATTTCTCTGCTCGTCGTCACTCATTTCTAGGAATGGGAAAGCCTGTAAAAAAGCCTAATGCCTGTATGAAATGATAGCGTTAACTTTCCACATTCCTTGTCATCATCAAAAGCCTCTGAATAGAGAACGTCATTATATCCCAGAGTGTTATTGGAATCTGCTGTGTTGTGAGCAGAGAAATGAATGTGATACGACAACTATTCCGCTCAATAGAAGGATGGGGATTGCTGCAGTAATGAAAGCATTTTTTTTTGCTAGGGGGAATGTGTTTCTATGCATTATTCTCTATTCATTCCGGAAGCTAATGCTCGTCAGTTGGATTTCGTGGGGAATTAACGAGATTGCAAGCTCGCTTTCACTTTTTAGTCCCCTTCTTACCAACTAATATTTATTTAGACTGACATCAACTTAAATAATACATGAGATATGTAGCGCAATAGCTCTTCCAAACCTACAAATTGGATTATTTGTCCAAGGTTAAAGCAGAGATTTGAACTAGCTCATTAAGCAATTCTAGAGATTTATTATCCATAAAACAAGTTGGGTTTTCCACTCCAAACTCTAATTACATTTAGTACTCTTTTCCTGATTAATTACAAATCTCATCTTTTTCAATGCATGTCAAAATGAGAAACATCAGCCTTATAAAAGGGTACGATGTCAAATCTCTGTTTCCTTTGACTCATGCACCATTAGTGATTCGTATCAGCCTAATCCAATTTTTTTGCTCTTTTCTTTACAACATACTTTCTCCTGAGCTTCCACATTCCTTCCCGTCACCCAACAAGCCTTAGCAATCCATGACAATGTCATAAGATATGAGCCATGCCAAAAGATGTTCACAAAATTAACTCAATCCATATTGGAAAATTGACAGGAGAAAAAATGCTGGAACGACACGAAAAATTCTACGGTAAAAAAACGTGTATGCAAAGTGAAAGAATATTGATGGATGATAAGGCTTTCTCCTCGGATATCTCGTTCACTTCACAAAACAAATTTATTTTAGCATTTATGATTGATTCAGTGTTCTCATAAATTTCAGCCGAGTGGAAGTGCCCTCGCTTATTCTCACCTTAGGCAGCCCGGAGGAAATTCGGAGGAAAAAACATCGCCATGGAGAGCGAGAGAAGGAGGTATGTGCTTTCATACTGCATGATTATTGCTAGCAGATCCGCTTAGTTTAGACTTTGTTAAGGAAAAAGCGTATTGGAAAGCTCAAAGCATATTGTACGGCTGATTAATCACACTTCAGAATCCGCCCATTCTCATCATCCATTATGTAATAGAGCAGATCATGATCAAGGAGGAAGCTGATCGTTCAAACTTCGCCATGATTCTGGGATAGGAATCGTGTAGTTTTGCTCTAATTGAAGTATGGGATGGGAAATATTTGCATTAATAATAAAGCCTTCGGCCCCGCTCGAAGGAAGAATTATAGTTAATCATTAAAAAGTTTTTCGATCATTTTTGTAATAAACATTGTATCTTTATTGCATTTAAGGAATCTCCGCTTTCACCCTTGTTTTTATGAGTTTTTTTATTTCATTTTAGGCCCATGCCTCTTCAAAAGATGTGGGGCTGGCAAAATCTGTCAAGAGTCCAGCGGGATTGCTCACTGCAACTGCATCGGAGAGTGTAAAGTGAGAAGCCCCAGAGCCGTTTGTGGAACGGATGGGAGATTTTACCCAAGTCATTGTGAGCTGAGAAGGACATCTTGTTTGACTGGTGAGAAGATCCTCTTCAGCCATTATTACCAGCACGAGCGTCATTATAGCGAAAGCGAAGATTTTAAAGATTTAAGCTGGAATACAAGCAACACCGCTGGTAACCGACTCCACCACTGTTCCCACCACAATCACAGATTCAACCGTCAGGAAAAACAACATGAGAATTATGAGGAGAGCTCCGAAGAGGTTTATCTTAATCCTATCCATCCAACCACTCAACGACCGCATAGTCATCACCGGACTCAAGCTCTTATCTCAGGCCACACAAGTGAGAATGATGAACTTTTTAACAATAGGCGAAAATATCGCGTCCAGTAGAGAAAAATTGTAGGCTTTTGCCTAAATATGCTTCGATAGAAATATGAACGTGGATATATCGCTTTTCTATTCTCTTCCTCTTTTGTTTGAGTCTCTTTGTCTTGTTTCAAGTGATTTTTGATTTGCTACACGAACTACTTCATATGACATGACACATCTGCAGAGCTTTCATCTTCAATTCTATTGCAAAAACGAGATGAAGAAGGAAACGGATTGGGTTAGGATCGAAGGAGAAAAATACAAAGCAAAAAATTGCTTTTATGTCTAAAGAGAAAGCTGGTGATAAGCACATTTCTATTATTATTGAGGAAATGTTGAGCACATGCTATGTAATAGAGTCGTTGCTGAAGTGAGCTCTGGGAGGAAAAAGGAGGAAATGATCATAGAAAAGAATTGCTAGCTGAGGCAGGAAATGAAACTGTTCATATTCAAGTGGGTTGGGTACGTTTACTATTCCAAGTGGAGTAGAGGAAGTAGTTACACGCGAAACAGTTTGTCCTTTTCTACGTGTCTTTTATTCCCTTTTTAGCTTTTTATTAAACAAAACATTTTTATTTCAGATTTTCTCAAAAAAAAGGAGAGAATTGTAGTTGATTGGTTGTTCTCCCTTTCATCGGATATTTTTCTTTAATAAAAGGCGACTTGTTTCCTACTCTGTTCCCATCTTGGTAATCCCGCATTGATTCCGTATAAAAATATTGAATGGGAAATGGAATATTTTTATATATAAAAAGTACAAAAGATAAAATCTCCATTTCCTCGACGTCAACAGAAAGCCTTTTTTGTAAGCTTTTGTTGGAGATAATCGGAAAATGGAAACCAAAAGGGTGACATTCCCATCTTAATCCTTTATCAACTTCATCAGCTACACATGTAAAATGTATTCAACCATTTAGCCTAGATTTAGAGGCCAACTGAATTTAGACAGAATTCAATTTGAAAAGGTAAAATGTTAGAGAATTTATTCCCCGAGCATTTCCTTTCTAAACGATACATGAATGGCATGGAATTGCATGGAATGGTATTTATAAAAAGTACTTTCATGTCCCATTATGTTTCCATTTATTGCTTTCCCTGCAGAAAAAAAGCATTCAATTTAAAATTGGCGACTTAATTCCCGTTTGCCTTTCTGGCAAAGATAAATGGGGGAGTTCCACCTATTTAATCCTAAATCTTTCCAAACCAGATTCTTTCTAGAGTCCAGAATTGACCGTAGAATAAGCTCTTTCTCTTAGATCTTATTAAAAAAACTTTTCCTTCTACTTGCCCGATTAAATTCTTTTGTTTTAATAAATTTTGTAGTGTGCTGACTCTTCGTGAATAATGTGGAGAGTATTTGCCAAGTAAAAGGTAGGAAGTAGTGAAAGCAAATCCAGACTTGCATCCGATAGCCAAGATATATTAGAGTTTGCCGTTTTTGGCACGAAATTCCAACCACTCTTTTCCCCATCCTGTTTTGTTTTCGTACACGCACATTATTCGTAGAAACAGCAGTTTCTTATTGTTTCCCTATCATTTTCTTCCACAACGTCATGTACAAGCTATTCTTTTATGGAAAATAAAATCATGATCTATTTAAATGTTTTCTCCAAGGAACAGTAAAGCACGTCTTGTTTCCTTTTCAATTCTGTAAATTATTAGACAGCTTTTATTTTACATCTTTATGGAATTTAGATACCTTTTAAAATGGAATATCAGTTCCTCCCACTCTCGAGTAGGTTGTTTACTTTTCGTTAAGAGAAAAACACGCACCATCCAAATAAGGTAGGAAAAGTAGGGGAGCCATAAAGATTTAAAAGTGGCAAGTTCACTCCTTCCCTCATCCCATTTCTCCAGTGGGGCTACTGCCATTCTGAAACTGACTCATTTCAAGCATAAATGGAGAGAGTGCATGGAAGCGAAAGCATTTCCTTTACGGTTGAGGTTGGTCCAAGTGGAAATGCTAAGTCCTTTAATGAACATATTTTATGGCTTTAATTTAAGGGAGTTGCGTTAAAAAGTTCTCGAGTTGAAAGGGTTCATCATGAATATTCATGCCTTTTATAACTCTCTAGAAAAACATTAAAGATAAAGACTTGTTCGAAGAAATAAAAGGGTGGTGACAGCAACTCTGTTGATGCGTGATATTGAGTGAAAGAATACATTTATTAGGAGACAGATAGATTGTTTTTTGACACTCGTGTTTATTGTTTCAGCTAAAATGGAAGAATGCAATTCGCGCATTTTAATGTAAAATAAATATTCATTTTGATGACTACAGAAAATACTTGAAAATTGATATTGATATAGTTTGTTAATGGAGGTATTCCAATATTGGAACTACGCAGTTATGCTTTCTCTCAGGGAAAGTTTTTCTGGAGAAAAGTTTTTTATGACGGTGTAAACATTTGTGATAAGACAGACCTTAGAAACTTTCACGAGCTGGTTATGGAATGTCAGTTGCTTTGTTTTATCAAGTCTGGATTTACAACTGAATATATTGACTCTTTCGCTAAGACTAGCATTTTATGGAATTCCCCAAAAGACTTACGGTTATGGAGAGAGACAAGTCAAGAATCGAAATTGCTCTGTAGCATTCCACATGAATTTACAACGGAAGGAAGTTGGGGACTTGTTCCCATTCAGACTATCTCCAGCTGGCCATCCGCAACGTGAGGATATTGACAAGAGAGAGTTTCCTCGAGGAACCATTAGATTTTATGATGCGGATATCAAAGCGAGAGACAAGTGGTGGATAGCTCAAGATCATTTCGAAAAGAGATGAAGTGAACATATTTAGTACATACAAGAACAAGCTGTGTCCTACCAGATAGATTCAGGGAAAACTTTTGTGATTATCAGAGTAAGCAAGGGAGACGCGTGTTCTACCTCGTTTCCGGGTGGATGCCACTGATTTCTTCTAAAAAGGTATAAAAGTTGCAAGAAAATAGCCGTCTTCTCAGAACGTCTTTTGGGAAAAGTTTGGAGTTGAAGACGATGTGACGCAACATTTATTTTAGTGGATTTTTTTAAACAAAAAGGAACCTGAGATTATGCAGAAAAAGGCTAAACAAAAGGGTAGACAAAGTCTTGTAAGGTCAAAAAGGAATGCCATTTTAAAAGACAAAGTGTTCGGGGACTGGATGAAATGATCTGATGAAAGTTTCTTTTAAAGTCGAATAAACGGGATGTCAAGAAGCAAAGAAAAAGACTACGTGGAAGGTTGAGATTATTTTCAGAGAAAGGTGACGGTGACGATGTGAAGTGATTTGGTCCCTAAACATCAGAGCTTGTTACTTCAATATTGTAGAATTCCAAGAAGTATTTCCTTGAAAACATTCTCCACTTGTCTTGTAAGGAAAATATCATTTTGGAGAAAAACTCTTGTCAAAATCAAATGAAAAATTCGCTTTCCCCCAAGCCATATTTTTGAAGAGAAAACAGATGTTTTTGAAGTGGCTACAAATTTGTTCTTGTCCTTGTCCAGCATATTTTTTTTATCTTGAGAGCTTTCCGGAAGAATAGCTTATTAAGATTTTCTTCAAGTCTCCAAGAGGCTCGCCATTATTAACATGTGTCAATCACTTTCTCTATAAAAACAAGAGAATCCTTTGCATCCGCTTCCTCTCTAGGAAATGGTTGACTTTAAATTTTCTAATCTAATTTAGTCAATCTAATTTGCAAGGGAAAATTCTAAACTTTCTCTAGAGAAAGGAAATTGATGGGAATAATCTGCAAACTAACTTTGACTTCAGTCCCTACATCTTCTGCTTTTCTTAAAATATTTTTAAACCGTGTAATTTAGGTCAGCCGCATTTGGTGAAAGCCTGTCAATATCCATTTAGTTGTCCTCCTTACATAAATTACTTAGCTTAATTATTTTTAGATCAACTTTTTTCTCTCTGCTTGTCAGCCCCCATCCACTTAACAATTTCAAAGTTTCTTCCAATTTTAGACTTTCTCCAAAACTATTATTTTACTTGTCTGCCAGAAAAGTTCGATTAATTCTTTGAAACGTAAAAAAACGAAATAACAACAAAAGTTGTTCTCATTTTTCCTTTTCCCCAACATAATTTCATCATTTGCAGTAAACGAAAAATCGTATCGTGGATATTTCTATTGTCATTTCATTCCAAAACTTTTCCAAACTCTTCCCGAGAAAATAATAGCTCCCAAAAATGTTTTATCAACCAAAAGTATTTCATGCCAACTTTTTTTTCCTGTTTATACTTTGGATTAACTTTCTTTCATACTCGAACTCGAATGGCTCATTAACAGCAATAAATTACGGGCTAATGGCCACAACTGAGCTATGGCACTTGTGATTAAAAATCGCTAAACAATGCAGGTCTTTTTTGTTTGTGGGGAAAGTAGGAAAACGGTTTTTTTCTGGGTAAATTGCTGCAATATTTGCTATCAAATAAAAGCTACGTATTTCGAGCAGCGAACACGACTACGACATTGCTTTCTAGAATAGCTCATCTCATTTTTACTCAAAAGCTCTTGCGTCTCAAAAATGTGCTATTAACCGAGTCGAATATTCGTTTGCATCCTGTAAGATGTGGCTTCCGCTTTCACCATCCGCATAAAATAACAAGCACGGTTGTAAAAAGATGGAATCAACTCAAGCGGAGATTGTAATGAGGGCAATAGAGACAGGTAAAATGAGATACTTTCAAGAACACTTGAAACTGATAGTGGAAAAGCACTTTTAATTTTCCTCTTCCGCTATCCTAACCAATTTTGAAAGCTCTTTGTAAAGTAAATAGAATGGGGAGGAGCTCATTAAACCTAATAAAATAGATTGTTCCTCTCTTATTAAATTGGTCATATCCCAACTTGGAAGAATTAATTTTTTCCTAGCAAAAAAAATGCTGAGCACTTAGTAATTCTCAAGACATACTTTATTGTTTGGAGAAAGTGAAATTGAAGAAAGCAGATGTTTTGTATTACCCATTTATTATTGCAGATAAGCGGAGACAAGATTTAGGAAAAATTTCATCAAGTCCAAAAAGTAGGAGAGCAGATGTCGACGACGGATTTGTGGTGGGTGGGGCAAAAATTGTTGGTCATCTGAAGGATGAAGCACATGATGATTCAGATGAAGTCCGTAAAAATTTGGATGGCTGGAGGGAAAGAATTGAAATGTCTGACAAAGCGTTCTACAAGGAAAAAGGGCTGAAAAGGGGATCTACAAGGATTAGTAAGGATGGGCACGAGCACTGGAGCGTTGATTCTGATGATCATCATCATCTTCCAAATCCTCCTGTCAAGAGCTCATCCTTTTCCACCAAGGGTCAGAGTAGCCGAAAGCAATCTTGGAAGGAAAGTGAAAGGAGCACATCTCCATCTGGAACTTCCTTTGCGAGAGTTTGCTCGCCTCCGGACTATGAAAAGCTAAAGGTACGAAGACTTACTCTCGCTCCACATATTAATTTAGACATTTCCTCTCTCTTTGTGCTCCCATCCAACATACAAATTAGGAAAAAAATTCTTTTAAATAGTTGCCAGCTCCAATTTAGAGCTCTTCTGCCCTAATTCTCCATTAGCAAGAGGAGCACGTTCTTCCTCTCTCCAAACTTTTAATTTCTTTTTTACACATTTTAACTCATTTCCTCGTGAAAGGAGATAGCTCGAGTTAAAAAATGCTTTTTTTTAACAAGCTCTCGAGTGTGGCATGTGAGGAGCTTCCGGGTTATTACTGAACTGCCATGTTCTCACTGATACGCTCTATTACAGAGACCATCCAGAATTACAATGAGACTAAAAGAATAATAAATATTACTTTGCTCCATCACATTTGAGTCGTAATAAGAGCAGGAATCCCCTCTCAACACACAAGGAATAATTATAAACAAAAGGTTTAATCCTTTTCATTCTACTTTATAGGCTTTCATCTTCCAACTTGATATGGCCGAGTTAATGAAGCATCTCAGCACTATCATTCCATCTGTCTTTGATGACACTTCTGTGTCTGATGATGACTCTTCTGCATACCAAAGCGATACAGCCTCATCTTCGAGTGACGCCGCCACTCAGAGTTCTGAAGGTGATGGACCGCAAGCCGATAAAGACAATTTACTCCGGAAGATATTCAGCGTTTTAGATTCAAACAGCGACGGCATTTTGGAATACGTGGAGTTATACAAAGTAAGCAAAAATAATACCGGGGGGCTTGAACGTGCTCAAAAGGGAGTAGAAAAGCTCTGAAAATTTCTACTCCATTATGATCATGACAAAGCTGATGATCACGACGATTATTTTGTAAAAGAATAGCATTCTTTGTTTTTACAACCTTTTATTCCTGAAACAAAAGCACTCCCCAATTTTTTATTCTGTAGAAATGGAATAGTTCTTTGATCCAATTTGAGTGTTTTGGAGTAGCTATTTTGCATGCTAAAATGTTATAACCATCCAATTCATGATTTGGGTGGAGATAAGAGTTGATAAAAGGCTTGGAGCTTTCTGGAGCTCGCCTGTCTTCACCATTTTATCTTTTTATGGGACGAGCAGAGAAAGCAGAACAAAACAGGGACCATCCCATCAAAGACGGCATGAATTTTGCATTGCAAAAAAGGCTGCAAAAAAAACTGTACAAAATGGAGTGTTAATAGTGACATTTATGGTTATTACGGTTGAACTCCTATAAAATAGGTTGGGATAAAAGGTTTCTCTGATATAGGCCATTTGAGTCTAAAGGATTTGAGATTTGAAAATGGAATGTAATGCCTTCTTTTCACACTTTTCACTCACCTTTTTATATTATTTCCAGGCGGAAGTTGAGAACAAGCTTGGTCTTGTGAAGAGTGAGTGCGACTGGAGGGATTTCCTTCTGTTTGACGACACCGACCACGATGGCCGGCTTCATGTCAACGAGTTCTTCTCAAGCTTTAGCCATTTCTATGGTAAGAGAAGAGAATTAGGTCATTTCACACAATTTATCACACCCTTTTCATTCCAGACATTACGATGATCTCTCTGGATAAAGCTTTGGAGTTGAAGTATTCGAGGGTTATTGAAGGGGAGAGTGTCCACCTCTCTTGTGATATAAGAGGGAGCCCTCCGCCCTATATAAAATGGAAGAGATATCAAATAAACGTGGACCAGCTTGGGAAATCCGAGATTAAAGAGAATATTGATGGGAGCTTGACAATAACGAATGTTCACATGAACCACGGAGGTCAATACAGTTGCCAGTCGCCAAGAAATCCAGAAGTTGTCCAGACACATATCATTATTGTCGAAAGTAAGAAAAAGTTTTTAAAGAAAGTTAGCATTTCCTAAATTATTTATTTTGACAGCCATTCCATATGTGACGATAACACCAAAAGCTAGTTGGAAACGACCTGGTGAAGATTTTCTCTTGAGTTGTACTCTGGTTTATCCTATATTACCTGACGGTGTGAAATGGACTTGGTTATTTAACGGGATTGGGGTCGACGAGTTGCCAAAATTATCATCTGGTGTGGGTAGCTCTAACAATAAATATATTTTGGAGAACTCTTCAAGCGGAGGATTTAGCCGGTTGAGAATCCAAGATATTTACTTCCAAGACATGGGATCGTATTCGTGCCAAGCGGAGAATGAAGCGGGGACTGGGATCGCAACAGCTTCGCTTGTTGTTATTGATCCGAATTCGAAACCCGGTTAGTACTTTCTGTGTGAAAGCTGATATTCCAGAATAAATTCTCGTGGCTTTTGAAAAACATGAGAATTCAATTTATCTATGAAGCTTGGCTTGACTTCATATTTTTTATCTTTTTTCCGCTAAAATAATTGGATTTCAGAGGTTCAGGCTCTTCACAACACGAATGCTGTACAACTCCTCGTCTTTCATAGGAACGGACTAGCCGCATATTCAGCCGAGAATTGCGGATGGCTCTGGGAAATATTTGGGGATGATGATATCCTCCAAAAGGAATCTGATACGGGACGGGTAACTCTAATAAAATTATTTAATTACGCTAATTAGTTTGCTTTTGCTCGTCCATTAGTAAAAGTAATGTTTTCCTTTATTAGAGCCACTCTGTCTGCGATCAGTTCCATGGAATATGCCATTGGCAAGGTGGAATTCAGGTCAGCCCTAATTATGTCTACGGTCTACAGCCACAGTTGAACAAATTGATATTGATAGACGTTGGTGCACTCAATTCCGTTGGGAATGCTCTTGGTAGTGTTGAAACTTGTAGGAATCCTGAAAGACTTGAATATGTCCAGAGTACAGATCAGCTCTGGATTGTTTGCGAGAAGGATATAAGCATTTTGGAAAATGCTAGTAGAGATCATCAGAGTAGAAAAATAGTCCAATTTCCTGTGGAAGAATCGAAAGGGAAAGTTAGAATTTATCTCCCTGTTTATCAAGCAAGGCTTGGGGGAAGAAAAGAGTGTCAATTTGGCTACGTTCAGTATAAGCAAGAGAAAGTTTTAAGGAAACTAGATTTAAAGACATATCATGAGACAGAAAAGCTAAATCTGACCAAGTACGGATGCGTCCCAAATCAAGTCCACTTTTATGTTTCGTGTACAACTATAATTATCAACTGCGAAGGACCAAATGGCCAATTAGTTGTTGATGTCCTTTCCAATTCTGTGTTTAAAACTGGGGAGATAGCAGGTTCCTCAATACAGTCGCCGGATGGAAGGATTTTATTGACAGAAAAACATGTGGGGAATACGACACACGTTTTTGTCCAGCGTGTTGGGGGTAATTGTCTAATTTAATTTATTATTTTCGGATGTGGATTTAAGCAATTTGTATTTAACAGTGTACGATATCAGCCTTCTTAGTCATTTTCTAAATTGAGAGCAACATTTCAAACGTGAGAATAGTCCATTCGACATTAACTGGAGCGTATGCGAGTGTAGCCAAATTAGAAAGTGGGAAGGAAGTCGTTCTTAGCTTGCAAACAGGTTGGTCTTAATTAAAGGATGTCATTGTCAAATGGGAAGAAAACGTGAATATTTTATATCATTTTTGTCTACAGGTGAATTGCAATCAGTAGACGACCTCATCAATTTCGTGCCTCATAGTAGTGAAGTTAGCTTGTACAGTGCGGATAACGCTTTTCCTTTAAAAACGGAGAAAAGTGTGATTGTCATGGATGCAGAGACGTTAAGGCCGAGATGCAAATTTTACGAAGATATTCCAGAACTCCAGAGTTTTTTGACAGTTAGGTCATAAAATGGTTGTAAAGAATGTGCTATTAAACTAAATTTGTAACGAAAAATAACCCATGAATGGCCAGGAGCCGAATGCATTTATTAAACATGAGTTATCAAAACACCGTGGAACCTCCAAACTAATTATAAGTTATTGAAGACTAATTTCCACCAAAACGATTGACATTGAATGATTCAATTTGAATAATAATTATACTTAATTGAAATAATCAAACGCATTTTATTGCACATGACACGATCAAATTTGTACAAGTAACCTCATCAACGATAATTATTATGTTGCTCCATTAATTATCCAGCCACTATCATCATCAATAATTCAATGAACTATGAAGATAACATGGATTTCGGATTGTGAAGCAGCTTAAAATCTCTTTAATAGGTGTTGATTCCATTGATGGAGACAGCTAACTGTTAATTTTACATGAAAGGCAAATCGGGAGCGTCTTCCGCTGCATGAACAACACAAAGCGTCTTTCACTTAAAGAAAGAAAGTCATTGACTAACCATGGAGCCAACTGCAACTCCAACAATTTTCTCATACTCAAAATTTGCGATTAAAGCTCAGCACATTTTATTCGAAAAGTTGTTAGGGAAACCTCCAATATCCTGGGATGCTTTTTAAATTCGCTTAAAATCAGAATCAAACACTTTAATTCCATGGCGAATCCTAAATTTTCTTGGGATTTATTGCAAAGCAGGCTTCTCTTCAGTCTGGGCTAGTTTAGCAAACAATCAGGTGAAATTCAGCGAATAAACCATTTCATGCTTTTAATGCTGACATGCTCCGTCTTTTTTCTCCACGGGATTTTGCATAGCTTAATTAAGAATAGGGATGAAATCGTTTCTGGAACAAATGGGCTTTTGAATCATCAACAAAAACTAATTCGGGGTAAGATCATACAATTCATTAAACTGCAAACTAATTCAATATTTTCTAAAGATTTTAGATCGATATCAATCATATTGGAACGAAAGGTTAAATTTCAACACATTCTAATTGGAATCTGCATGTATATTGTTATCTACGTTTACTTTTCACTCTTCCTTGTTAGCATTTTGGGAGTTGTCTTCAACTTGGACCCGATATATTTCATATTGAATGGATTTGCTGAATGGATTCTGATTTTTACATCATAAATGGTTTATTAGTACTTGTTAGTATTTTCTTTTTATTCATTTATCTCCAAAGCTTTGGCAGAATAGCTACATTTCTTATAATTTTCTTCCCTCTCGTATTCCAAGCTTATGCTTTTCATATCAACCTACATATTTTCAACTTGTCGAATCAAATATTCTACTTTCCTCAATGAAAGTGTAATTTTACAACTTTTTCATAAGCAAATCTCCCCTTTTATAAATTGTGTAGTTGCTAATTTCATGCTCTTGGGACACACATGTGGCTTGATTCTATTCTGGTTTGGGATAAGAGGATGGAGCTTTGATCCGGTTGAAATCAACGCATTTTTTCCTGTCATAGCTGTAATGATGACTGGATGGATTATGGCTTTGTTAAAGGTAACAAGTTGGATTGGACAAAGGTCAAGTAAATTGTTAAATGGTTTGCATCACTCCCGGAGTCCCTATTTGAGAAGAAAAATAGGGTTTACAAGCTTGCAAGTTCATTTTAAATGTAGCACTTATTTTGTTATTACAAAAAATTCACCTGTAGCATTTTTGAACACTCTGTTTTGTAATTTGGCTACTGCCGTTATAACATATTAAGGCGGGATCAAATTTTAGTATTAATTAATCTTTGATTGACTTGATTTGAAAATCATAAGCAAAAATTTATTGGAGAAAATAAAATAATGAAATAAATTGCAATTGTACGGTTTGACGCAATTCAATCATAATCGTACCGCAGAGCGGTAACCGCACTACAGATAGAATAGCTGATTGTAAAACACTTTAATTTCTTTCTAAGTTTTTATTCGGTTATAGGTACTTAATTGTCTCTCGAATTTCCGCATATTTCAGTGCTACAATGAAGCTGTTGTTCATCGTGATTGCATTCGCTGTTATTTTTGTAAGCTAATTTATCAAATTATTTTTTCATTTCATATTAATTCTTCTTTGTGGCTCAGACCACTTTAGTAAATGGACATGTTGGTGTCGCCAAAGTAGCTACAGCCTACCCTGACGATGAAGACGAGCGCCCACACAGGCCCCGGAACAGGTGCGTGTGCGTGAAGGAGCCTTGTCCTTGCCGGCCATAATCTAAAATTAGTCTTTTTTTCGATATTACCCTATTAATCCACATTTGTCTGAATATATGCAATAAAATTTAATGGGATTGACGTCAATACTGATACACTTTGTTTGATGTAACAATGGCATTAAACATTTTAATTAACTTGGAAATTTTGGAATGCGCCTTGGGCGTTAATAAACAAGTACATATTATGTGAATTTTAAGGGAATTGGAAAGGAATTTTTCAAAGAAATGAAGCATCTATTATCCATAATCATCTTTGCTGCCGTAAGACCGACTAAACTTGCTTCAATTTAGTAAAATTTATAAAATATTTTGTGCTTTTACAGCTTGTAGCTGTAACGGCTGGCGAGGGCGGCAGAAATAACGGTAATACTGATAAAGCAGATGATGCAAAAGATGATGCAAGAGATGATGGATACGACGCTGGTGGAGGGAGTGCTGACAGTGGCGGCTACAGTGGTGGGGGCGGTGCCGGAAAAAGTGGTCACCACGCAGAAAGAGATGGAGATGAAGAAACAGGAAGACGCAGACATCGTCATAAACATAGAGGAAGTTGCAATTGTTTCAGAGCACCTTGCGATTGTTAAGCATTGCTTCTTAATCTTGAATAAATTAACCATTATTAGTAATCCCGTGTAAAATAGTTCACACATGTTTACCGTAAATAATTTTATCTATTTGATTGATTCATTCCTATTTAACTCACGAGTAATTTTATTAGTAATTGCAGAAGCTATTATACTGTTTTGGTGAACACAATTGCGTAAAGTGTGCAGCTCATTAGCCCATCTCGTTTGTAAATACTGTCGTTGACTTGAAATTTTTTGAACTGGTTTATTTCTAATTTAGATTATTACATATTATCTGCTATGCAAAATTAAACTGAAATTTAAATTAACTTTGCCTTGCTTTTACAAAACTGCATTTTATTTACTTTCAAAAATAACATCATAAGTCCAACCATAATTCTTCGTCATTTCATGATCGTTTTAACAGAATTAAAATGAAATTAAAAACAGAATAAAAATCTTCCACAAAACAAACGGTTTAAAACTTAATAAAGCTAAAAAATAAAATGACTGTAATTTAATTACAGGTAACAGTAATAGAATACGTGATTCAATCAACAATCGCGGCGATTGTTAGAAAAAGAACATTTTAGTAAACTTAATACGTACATTCAGTCTATCACAAATCTTTAAATACTGTTTTTATCCTTAATTTTTATACCCGAGCTCACAATAGGAATACTATTGAACAAAGAGAACACAGTTGAATTTTGACTCCCCAACTGGCTCACATCTTGACCCTGACCTGCGATTTTTACTTGGGGCAAATTGGGTTGGAGTTGGATAAACTGAGGAGGATATTCCTGATTTGATTTGTAGTTGCTGGCCGATGATGCTCTACGACAACTGGTACTGGAGAACTCCGAAGTATCTTTCTGATCTTCTGCCGCCTATTACAGAACCAAACCCGGACCACTTCTCTATCAGCCTACGTACATAATTAATCAAATTAGTACAATTCTTAGCCATAATTCTTAAGTAAATACTAATCAATATTTAAGCACTTACGCCAGTTTGTTGTGCCAACCAATTAATTTCGTCACCATTTGGTGTTCGATTTTCCTTAAAATAATGCTCCAACATCTCGAACACCTTGCCCTCAATTTTGGTTCGTTTCTTCCTCTTAAGATTTGGAAAGTCCTTCATTTCTCCTGCATCCGGAACGGTTGGTTGCTCTTCACAGTATTCCTTTAGAAATTTTTCGAACACTGGACGCAATTTAGCCATATTCGCCCTTGTTAAATTCATTGCTTCAAATCTGCTAACAGTAGTTTGACTGAAGAGTTCATCATTTAATCCGAAACTAAATCCTGTAATGAATTACATTAATACCAATTAAAACACGACTTTTTATCAAATTATTATTTTAGTTATTTCACAAACCCAACAATTTAGTGACATCTGCTTGTGTGAATCCGAATTCTTGACGGCGTCGTTTGAAAAACTTTACAAAATCCACCATGTCCGGCAGAAAGTGGTCGAGATTTAATTGGAACGTGGAGTCATCATCACACTTTTTTCGCTTAGTTTGCTTTTTAATCAGGCGAGAATTGACATCGCTTCCTGAAACGCTAACTATTTGTAGTCCACTTGACATTAAATCTAAGTAATTCAAATTTAAAATTTATAAATAAATAATTTATAAAAATCCCTTTTTAGCAAGTATTTACCCGACGAAGAATAATCAGCTATGTCTCCATCTTTCTCCTCGATCGTGACTTCCAATGGCATGCTCCCTTGACCAAATTCCTCCGTTTGTCCTTCATAAACACTCCAATCCTGAGTCTCCTCATAAGGATCCGGGCTGGATTCCGACTTTGGTCCTTCAAAATGCGGTTTCTGCTCTTCATCAAAATCAACATCAGTAGCTTCTGATACCTCAACATCCACTGGAATTTTCCCCAAAAGATCTCCGACCATCTTTTCTGTTGACTCCACGTGGGTGGTGGTGTTCATCATGGAAGTTGATTTGGAATAGGTTTGATTTGGAGTAGTAGGACGTGGCAGGATGGGAGTTAAGTCGATTCGACGAATTAAACTTGGCATTTTTCCAACTTTAGCCCTTTGTAATTTAGGCGGCGGTGGCAGTTGTTGGCGTTGCTCCCCCTGATTCCCTTCCACTTCCACGTTCACTATCGGATTCAAATAGTTAGACTTGAGAGCACCTAAAATTAATTTAAAAAAAGAAATAAGTTATAAATTTTCTAAAAATATTGAATACCCCATTTCATACATTTAACAGCCACATGTTTTCTCAATTCCTGCAGACCCCATTCTCCCCCATCCATCTTCTTTGCTAAGGACTTCATCCCCTCAGCCTCTGCCCTATTAAAACACCCCCCGAACTTCGCAATATTACCCGCTAATTGCTTCTTAACCTCATTTAACCCGTCGAAGAGATTACAAACTACTAAAACTGTATTTTCACATCCATCACAGAACACCGGCCACTTCCCCTTGTCCCCCACAACAGAATTAAACCTGTGCAGTGCCTTCAGAGATATCATCAAGTACTCTCTGGCAAATTTCGCGAACTTTTTGTATAACCCTTGACGTTCAGGGAAATCCAGGTTTAGGTCGTCTTTAAATTCGAAAAAATCCAGGCATGATAAGCAAACCGCACTGACCTCGTCTGCTTTTATACTCGCCATTTTAATCGCGATTAGTAACTTCAAATCCTAAATTAAATTCGCTTTTCTATCATTAATTTAAAACTGAAATTAAAAGCATCAGCAGTGCGGAGTCCGCACGTTTTCATCAACTTCCCATTTCCCTCCACTCATTTCTGGATTTTTGACAATTCCAGCAGCTGCAGAGACATGGAGAAGATAAGCCAAGACGTTCGCTTATACTCTACAATGATAATGAATATGCAAATGTGGATGCATTCGGTCCAGTTCACTAGCAGTTCACTTGGCCTCTTGTCCAGCCACTCTCTCATGAGAAGAGTCTCATCCTTCGTCTCTCTTTGTTCCTCAATGGAGAGACGCGTCATGATAATTGTGACGTTTTTATGCAAAAAGCATCTGTGTTAATTTATGAATAAATGATATGATAATCATAAATGGAATCATTACGTAATTTTTCTTAATTTATGTTTGCATTTTACACTCAAGCTTTGAATTGAAACCCGACCGTTTTAACCAAGAAGGTATATTTATCAGCAATTTCCTCGATCTAGTAATTAAAAGTAATGAATAATTACTTGGTTATTTTTATTAAAGGTTAAACTATTTTCTACCTGGAAAGAAACCGGTTTCCCATCGCCATGTCCGGTATCCTTAAAGACTTTAATGAAGAGTGGGTTTGTCTGTTATTAACAGAAAATAATTAAAGATTAGTAGCAGCGCCTTCTTAAAATAATTTTAATTACTTGTCTCAATTCCTTTCCAATTTCATGTTGAATAGTTGAAATAAATTTGTACGAATGTGCCGGAACAACTCTGTCATCATGGTCGGCGGTTGTGACCAAAAGTGGTGGGTATTGTACAGAAGGATTTGAAGGAATTCTAACATTATGAAGTGGGGAAAGGCTAAGCAAGTTTTCGAAAATTGTTTGATTTCCGTTATCAGAACAACCATATTCGGCACACCAGGCGGAGCCAATTGTAAAATGTTGGTAGCGGATGAGGTCGTGGACTCTATAAATTAAATTATAATTAGGTTAATTCATCCAGAAATATTTTTTAGATTTTTTTTAACTTACCCCACATCAGCCACTGCAGCTCCATACAAATCTGGCCTTTGATTTACACAAGCAGCCACTAAAAGGCCACCATTCGAAGCTCCGTTTATCACCAGCTTTTTATTATTCGTGATCCCTTCACGGATAAGGTATTCTCCTCCAGCTATGAAATCATCGAAGCAGTTCTGCCCTCCTTCATGCCATTTCTGGCCGAATTCGCTAAAAGCAAAAGCCAATAAATGCATCTCCGATGCATTTAGTGGTGACAGTGATAGAACCTGATGGAAGTAATTTAGAATCAAAACCCAGTGATTAATTAGTATATTCATCTACTATGTATATAACATATGTAGA
>JAHZMU010001668.1:0-41437 GCA_027743725.1 Rambutsinella grinnellia
CATGTTATTTTCTCATCACCGACGGAGAGATGAAAAATCACTCTCATTTTGTTCACTTTTTTCTCGTGTCCACAGGTTGCCTTAAACGATATTCAGTTCGGGTTATAATTGGCTTATGTATTTTAATGATTAATATTATTAGCAGTAGCTATAAACACAGCAACGTTTACAATATGGTAGCTCCTCGAGTCCTCACAGAATTCGAAGCGTTTGAGGAACTGTTCGAGTTCAACTATAAAATTTACGTCAACAGCTCAATACTTAATATCCGTTCTAGAATTTTAGAAATTCCTAATATTTTAATCGAGAATATAACTTGGAATAATAAGCTCCATGATTATATACAAACCTACTTTCTTCCTCTTGGCAGAGTGTTAATAGTTTACCCTGACATTTTTGAAAGCTCTTATTGGGTAACAATTAAAAGTATTTTTAGCACAGATTTTAGTCATGAAAATATAACAAGCAATGTTTTGAAGAGGACCGAATTGGCTGAGCCAGCCCAGCTTCTAGTATCTACTATAAGAAATATCCAATTAAAGTATAAATTGGACAAATCCTTTCCAAGGGAATGGGACCGTAAAGATTTAGAAAAGGAATTATTTAATGAATATCGGCGGCTGGAACAGAATCAAATTTTTAAAGAGCTGCAAGCTTGTAACAAAACGGCACTTTTAAGCCACACAGCTCAAATTCCAATTCTAGAATCAAAATTAAATTCTGAAAGAAAGCTGGTTTATAAAGGAGGAAATACTATATTGGCAAAATGGTACACGATTAGCCTAGACAGTTCAATCCCAACGGGTTTTATCAAGCGATTGGGTATATTTAAGGAGAGTGGAATAAGCAAGTACTGGATGGAGGTGTTGAAAACGAACGTGGATAGATAGTTTGAGAGGAGAAAGAGGTCATTTTATTGGGAATAATAAGGAGGATGATCCAAGGGAGCCTAATTTAGAGGGGAATATTTTAGTCATTTTTAGTATGCTTGGAGGAGGATTAGCCTTGGCAGCATTCACGTTGATGGCAGAACGCATAGTTATTGTTGGCAGTTACGCCATATCAAACCTATACATAAATAACTAATATGAAAAGGTGAGTGATACGTTATAAATAGCCATTTTTTCTAAATATTACATATGATTAAAAATTCAAATTTATCACTTTTATTATGTTCCTTTCAACAAGTTTAGACATTGCGGGCTTTTTGGATACGGTGGATGATAAATATGTAACATTTTTAATAGACAACTTATCTGGATTTTAGAATAAAAGAAATATTTTAGAATGGAATTTTAAACAATTTTCATATTAACATGTAATATTAAATACATGCGATTATTTGTAAAGGCCGTTTTGTAAATTAAATTCATGCCATGTAACATTGTGTTTAAAATGATATCTTTTCAAAGTCCAACAATTTTAAGCCTTACTTTTGTGCGCAAATAGTAAAGTATGTAACAGTTAGTCCCACCATCTATTAAAATTTTATTTTAAAATTTGCCTTAAATTATTTTACTTATTTCTACTTACGCTTCCAACTAACGAGTATGTTATTGGAAATACATTGCTCCCCATCAAGGCCACCGCGTTTCCATCCAAGTCCATCAAAACTAGTTTTAGCTGGTCTTGAGGCACCATTTTCCGATGTTCTTCGATTGAAAGCCATTTCCGCAAAGTACATATCTAAAAACAAAACTCTTGATTTAATTAGTTAAAAAATTCTAAAGCTTTTTACCTGATGACAAATATCAGCCGCAATTAAAATGATGACTAATTGCTGCGAGAAGAAGAATACCAAGGCTAGATACTTAGCCCAATTCCCGCTTTCAAAAGTAGCCCAGACCCATTCAAATGTTGCCGCATAATCCAAAACGGTATAGATTAAAAGCAGGGTTAGAAAGCTTCCAAAGACAGAATTAATATTGTAGGCGAGCTCCTTCAGCCAAGTATACTCTTTGTAGATTTCTTCCCAGTTTGCTTTCTCTTTCTCCACCCACGCGCTTTCTCCATCTCCCATCAGCTTTGCTCGATAAAGAACCAAATCATGTTTCAACTTTGAAGAAAAGCATTTCGTAAAATTCCAAAGAGTTAATGCAGCCATTAAGAAAAGTACTTCGGTGAAAGCTCCAATTATTCTTCTGTAAAGAAATCCAATTGACGCAACAACTCCGATTGGTACTTCCCAATTGGATTGCTTTCTTTCTAAAAACAGATTGAAATGACCAACTTCAACTGTAATGTTCCACCATGTGGTTAAATGCCACTTTTCGTAGTTGTAAATCCGATTATTTCTAAATGTAATCCAGTCACTAACAACAGCAATCAAATTTATAGCAATTATCAAGTACGATGTAAATTTAATTTCATTGTCTCTTTTTTGAAGTATTTGGCAGCACTTGAATATATTTACAAAGTTTTTCTTTCGAAACCAAATGATATGCAGGGCAACAAGTTTGGAAATTGGGATTAAAATTCTCTCAGCTCCAATGAAATATTTGGCAGGGCTGGGGTAGTGGTCGTAGAAGGAACGGCGGAGATCATGCACAAACCATGGAAATACCAACAAGATTAGAAAAAACGAAATAAATTTTCTTAAAGGACTTGAAACTATTGATATTTTTGTATGTGAGAAGTGAAAATAATAAGGAATGAATAATAGATTGTAGCTAAATTTAAAATAGTGGTAAAGATGATTTTCATAAGTTAATGTCGGAGAAAATTTGGAGGACAACTGGAGCTCGGAGTGACCTTGAGTTTTCCACGGAGAGAACTTCATTTTAAACAAGTTTGAGTTCGAATGCCAATTTCAGCGTTGTATATGGATACTCCCAAGAATTAATATAAGTCATTATTAAATGAAATGATTGAAATGAAATTGTGTAATTATTTATGCAAACATTAAGGAATTTAAAGGCTATTTGCTGATTAAATTTTTATTTGCACATTTCTAATTTTGAAACACAAATTCTTCCCTTCAATTCAACACAATAAGAAACAAAAGATAGGGCTAGGCCAAATACAAGAACGCTAAAAATTACCAAAATATTTCCTTCCATATTAGCCCCTTTGGGTTCTTTCTCTTCAGCTTTCCTATTATCTTCCCAAGCAGTGTCTCTCTTTGATTTAGAAATAGCATCTAAAATCCCCATAAATCTATTCACAATCCCAGAATCTTTGAACCACCCAAGCCTTACAATAACATCTGGAGCTGTTAATCCATTAAAATAAAATAGATATGAGGATTTTTGGTAAACCTCTTTTCCTTCATAAACCCATTTATTTGCCAAAGTTCTCACATATTTCTCCGACTCGCGTTTCCTCAAAACGTATGCAGAACTCTGACATTCTTGAAGGCTCTGAAGGATATTAACTTCTTCAATTTTTGCATAAAGCATTCTCAGCTCATCTGCCGTAATATCAAATTTAGCATATCTTTCATTTCTGATACTATAAATGTCAAAATAAAGCTCCGGATCATCTAATTTTACATGATTGACCACCAATTCTATAATTTTTAACGGATCTAATCCGCTCTTATTCAAAACGATGTTGTCTAACTTTACCTCTTCTTCAGATTCATAACACATATAATATTTTATTGCATTATCACTCCTAGCTAATTCCGAAATTACATTTAATGAATAGGTTTTATTAGCAAGTAATTCAATTTTATAATTTTCATCATTCCTATCCAATACCGTATCTATAACATAATAGTTTTTAGGTTCTTTAATGAATTGCCAAAAGACGAACATGTTCATCATATGGTTTATGGACTTTGACTTTGCATAAATTCTAATACCTTCTTTGACTAAATCTTTAAAATTCTCGTATCTCAACGGAGTTCTCGGAGTTATCATTTTGTAAACATTTGAGTTCTTGTAGCCATTACTTAATATTATACTCATCAGCATGAACAAACCAAGCGAAATTTGTTGAAATTTGTACTTGTAAAACTGCGCTTGAAATGCGTCGCCCTGTTCCAAAAATACTTTCGCGAGAGAATAAAAAACTTTCCATACTTTCGCTTCCAAAACATTTATATAAATTCGCCCTGAAATTGATAACGTCAAACATGTCAGGAGAAGACACATCCACGAAGGAAAATCGTAGGCATTGAGGAGCTGTACAAACGCGAGCATTTCTATTTTCATAAATCCACAAGTAAAAAAACTAAAAGTACTAACTGGATCTAAGATATAAAGTGGAAAGTGATGTTGGTTACTTCCCCTCCTATACAGTATTGATAAGACGGATTTTTGATCATACCTATGAGGTCTACCTTGAACAGAAGCTTGAATTTTCTCCCCATTTTTACACCCTTCTAGAAGAAAGTCATACGTCTCATTCGTAATCAAAGTCTGCCATAAATGGTTAATAATGTGACCTGTCAATTGGTCAGATTCGGTATAATCTTTTAACATTTTATTAACTGGCGTGTGTTTGTTGTGGGTTAGATGATTATAGCATTTGATAAATTGTGTGGTTAATATACTATCTTTTAATGTGTAGCGCATCTCACTTGATTCTACATAAAACCATGGGGAATACTGTGACCATTTAGTGGTTAAAATTGAATCTAAAGAAACTTCAATTTCTTCCCCAAAATAAGCCGTTATGTAAAAAACAGTGCTAAGCACAGCTTCTAAAGTTGCTTCAGGAATTTCATAAGTTGATATAAAAAATAATGAATTTGTTGCCTCGTGCAAATACCCATATTGGCTACTTGTTTCCTCGGGCATTTTAAGAAATCCTTTATGCCAATAAAAAATATTGCTTTCTTTTGAATACGAGTCTAGATTATTCCAAGACGATTTTAGAACAATGACAAAATGTAGTTTTGGAATGGGGCTTGGCAAAAGTTTGAAAAAGTCGTTGATCACGTCTTTCTGGTTACATGTCCACAATGGCGCATAGTCAAATAAATAATGATTATACTTTGCTTCTTCACTAAACTGTCTGCCACCAAATGGTGGAAACAAATCGAGGAAAAGCTGACAGCGCCAGGGCTTTATACGAAGCGAAAGGTTGAAGAGGTTAAGCTGCGTGCATAGATTTGGAAACGAATTAATAAGCTTAGAACTTTCTTCACTACTATTGTAATTCATGCATTGCAGAACATTTCGTAAGAGTTGATTTTCACGACCCATTTCTAAAATCCAAAGCAAGTAACTTAGCGATGGTTCACTTAGGATGGCTACTACAGGCTTTCTAAGTAAGATAGGGTAATTCATGGGAATAAGTTCGGATCCAACAAAGTTATTTATAGTTGCAAGACAAAATTTGTCAATTTTAAGCAAGCTATTCAAATTAATTGGTATGATAGGAATTTTCCATTCAGAGAATAATTTATTGTTATACTCTGCTAATTTATTATTTCTTGAAATTGTTTCCAAAGTATATTTTGAAAAGCAGAGAGTTTCTGTTAAGAAACCGAAGGATAGAAAAAGTAATAGCATTTTTAATTTGTCACAAACCTTTCAAAGGGTAAAGTTTGCAGAAAAAAATCTTATAACATTATTATTTCAAGACTCCAAATCATGTTGAAAAATTGTTGACATGTGACGAAGTTTCCGCTCTATAATTTTGAAAAGAGATAAGCTTTAATTATAAAAGTTTTATGGCATTTTAAATCTAGTAGTTCTTTCACTTTTAAAAACAATTACAATGAACATAATTACACTCGGTATTATTGATTGTGACAATTGAATATTTAAAAAAAGCAATTAAACTCATGTAATTAATTTTAAGCTGAAATTGATAATTTTTAGAGTAACGGTTTTTTGTCAATCACTTTTGATAAATTATAATGGTTAAAACCTGTCAAAAGCTTAACTTATCTTCTGCGGAAAAATATTAGCAGTTATAATGATGACGAACAAATGTTGATAAAGTCAATTCTACTTTTTATCATTAAAATTATGAGAGCCCTGAATTATGAACAACAACTGAATATTGTTGAAATGATAAAACTTATGGTTGGAGATTGACAGCCACCCCTTCTCTCTAAGAAATTTCCTTCATAATCGTTAAAAATAATTTAGTGCCACTTCTAGTCAAATCATTCATTTGAAGTTTTATAAAACTAATAAATAATCATATTAAACACGTCAGCATATTTTTATTTCCTGTACAAATATGATCTATTGTCAAACTTGCGGCGTTAGCGGTCATACACGCAAAATAATTTTCTGCAGTTTACAAAAATGAAGCGTTTAATTCCATTCTTGATTTTGGAAATATTACCCATATCTTGGCAATCAATAAGTAACTTATCATCTATTCAATCATTGCGCATTGAAACAGCCGCAGATAATTCCAACCTTGGAAGTACAGTCGAGCTCCCGTAAGAACAACCCTCACGGGAGCAAAAAATTTGTTGCTCTTGAGGAGGTTTTGTTCTTATCGGGGGATAAATACACGTCTAAGATATCCCGACGTAAAAATTTTCAGGTTGTTTGTTGCCGCTTGGATGCATTCTTAAATGAAATCTTAATTTTTGTAGCTATCTTACAAATGATGCTTTTATTGATTAAGAGAGCTAACTAGGAGTTGAAACGATGATTTTTATAATTTCATTTAGCTTTGTCAATCGTCAATTGCTTGACGATTTTATTTAGCCACGAATAAAAATTATACCTCAGATATTATGTCAGATATAATCAGTCTCTTCAAATTAATTAAAAATAACAAGACATGGACAGTCACTCATATTTCCCCATTCTATTTCCTTCCAAGCTTTTAAGACGACAATTTAGTACCACTCCTAGACTAGGAGTCCTAGTCATCATGTCAATTATTAACAGGTTTCAAAGAACAAATCAATAATCATTTTAAACACGTCAGCTTATTCAAAATTATAACATGACTTTCCCATTTATGCTTTATTGCGAAATTTCGTGCTTCAGGGGTTGAAAGTGAAAAATCAATGTTTGCCGAAAAAGTTGCTAAACTTTCGAAAAATACTAGGGCTTATTCTGGAAAGGATCGTTATAAAAGAATATCATACACATTCTCTTTTAAAGGGTTACTACAATCGCATATCATCTTTAAGTTGAGGAGGCTAAAAGAGTCTGGAATTGTTGAATGGTGGATTACCCTTTTGGAGAAAATGTCTCTGCAAATATCTCACTTAACCAATGGAGAAGAATTAGTTTTAATCTAATTATCTCAGTATTATGTTAAAACTTTTGCTGGTTAAGCGATTACATAAATTCAGGCAAAATTATTGAATACCATTTAACATAATTTTTAAGGTAGCAAATAAACTTCTAGAAAATCTTGAAAATTTGTGCTGCGTGCAAAAAAAAATTTCAAACTCTGTTTTATAAACTTGTCGTCAAAAGCATTTGTCATCAGGAAATCTATACAATCAATATCTCCTCAAAACTCAATTGTTTTATCTATAATGTACGAACTATAACAATGTTATGTTTAAAATTGAATGATTGAAAATAAAACTTTGTAAGCGTGTAAAACAATTTGTGAATAAGTCCTACTGTGGTAAACAAACGCTGTCTCACAGTGACATTTATAAATTCATAATATGGTTCAAAACAAAAGGGATTATCATTGTCACTTTAAATTAAAGACAAGTTGATTGCGTTCATACTCTAAAAATATTTACTAATTAGTTAAATATTTGCTAAGTAATTTTAACCCATTTTTGAATATTTTAAGGTCATACAATTTTGCCACTCCATTATTATCAGATAAAGTGAATACTAAATTGCTTTCACAACAATAATATGTAGAATACAAAACTTATCATTGTCTTATTTTGTCCATCGGCCAAAGTCTATCGACGAAAGCATTTTTGGTTTAATAAATAAAGATGAAGCTTATATTTTTAATTCTTATTATATTTCTAATTTTGGAAAACTTTAAATTAACCACAACACAGATTGTAAATAATGATTCATTCACACAATCATTTCACATTAAAACAGCCGCAGATAATTCAAACCTTCGAATTATTTCCAAAGACATATTTTCAATCTGGGAAAGCGAAATTGATTTCAACCCATTAAATTTGCAAAATATTCCGGGCATCAACAACTGCCTTAGAATTATCACCAACTTTGCCGGCAACCATTTAATTGGCATCAACTCGCCTTTGATAATACGCAAACCAATTTTAGCAATTATTCATGATAACCAAATAAATAATAGGGTTCTTCAGAAGCAGTTAATTTGGATTCTAGGGAATAAAAACGGAATCACAACTCAAAAAGAGCTGTACACACACTGCATCCTCAAGGAGGAATTTACCGGTGGAAGAGCTGATAATTATTATCCAACTCGTTGCGTTCAGCTTAAATATAATAAACTGGCATTGCAATCTAAATCATGGAATTGTGAGGTTAGACTTGATGTTCTCCCACCCGCTTTTAATAGTTATGATAAAGCAGTTTTGCTCACAAAGGTTCAGGTATTGGAGCACTCCCATTTTACATATTATCCTCGTCTTTGGTTTAAAAATTCCATAAACCCAAACCACGAAAGCAGCGACTTCCCTTTTGTTCTCTCAGCAGATACCCCGATACTTCAGTTATTCCTCGTACTACAAGAAGTATGGCAGGGAGTAAAGAAAAATATGAAATATATTTGGATTAACAAGTGGATGGGTGGGACAGCAACTAATACTCACTTCCAAAGTAATGAGCTTACTTCACAAAATTTTCAATTCGCAATAGCAGGAATGATTGATCTCCATCATCAGTTTGAAATTGATACAATTGAATACATCATTAATAACATGTGGGAAGTAAGCGGAAATGCCCAATTACTTCAGAATCACTTCAACAATTGCACAAGTTATTTGCCCACTGCACATTATCAAATTACAAGCCTCGGAAAATGGAACAAAGAAAACATTATGAATATGCACATGTTCAACGTCATGGTTCATTTATGGACTGAAATAATTGGAAATTATTCAGACAGAAACGAGCGAACTACATGCGTAGGTGGAGTAAAACAGGTAGAGTGGAATTCTTGGGATAATGAAGGACATCTTTATTCTTTTATTTCGTTTGAACTGAGAATTGGTAGTAACCAACTCCACTTTCCCTTATATACTCCTGATTCATTGAATGATTTACATTTTGTCGTTTGTGGATTTCGAGGTCACGAACCCATATCATTTGAGGAGCTTACGAATGCATACGATGCAAGCGTTTGGATAACAATTATTACAAGTACTTTCCTAATTGGTTGCGCAATTAGAGTATTTGAAAGATCAAAAAATCTATCCATAGATATAATTTGCCTGGCAAAAGTGTTGTTTGAACAAGGAAACCCTTTAAATGATTCGGTAATGAAAAAATGCCTCAAAACTAGGGTAATGCTTACTCTCTGGCTTCTAGTCGGGATTGTCTTGAGCAACGGTTACAAAAATAGCAACATTTACAAAATGGTCCTTCCAAGGAAGTTTTTAAAATATGAGATATTTCAAGATTTAGTCGACGACAAACTTGAGATTTATATAAAAACAGAAATTACATATTTCAAGATAAATAATTTAAATAAAAGTATTAGAAACGCTACATTTGACTGGGAAAAATTAAGAGAAGGAAACCATGAGATTTCCGACTTGTTAGGTCAATTTTTCTTTACCTCTTCTGAAATGGTACTTGATCAAGATATGAATTTGTATTATGAGCTGGAGGACGAATTGGAGATGAATGAAATGGTATATAATTATAGCAGGTTACTAAGCCCTGCATATTTTTGGAAAGATGTTATGAAATGGTTAAATTCACATTATCAAATAGATAACTGGGCACACACTGAGGAATATGAGAAATCTAAAATACTAAAAGAATTGGAAAGAATGTACCTAAAATTTGAGGAGATAAAATTATTTGATATTTTGAGTAAATGCAACCGAACTGCACTTATCTTAAAGTCAATTCTTACCAAGTCATATGCAAAAGTTTTAAAAAGAAATGGAGGTTATGCAGGCAAAGAACATTATAGAAGAAAGTCATTCCTATTCCACTTACAGGGGTGGATTCAACCTCCAGTAATTATCAAGTTGGGAAGGTTGAAAGAATCTGGAATTGTTGAAAGGTGGATGGCTATTTTGGAACACATGTCAAGTTAAATAACCGACTTGGATTTCTGCTCTTATTATCAACTACTCCAAATCATCATTAGTTTAAAGACAATTATAAAAAATCTTGATGAAATTGACAAAGATCAAATTAAGCTGATTATCGAGTGGATTTTTAGTAGAGAATTTTTGATTAAGTGCTTTTATAAAAATTGTAATTTTGTAATAAACTGATTAAAGTACTGACAAAGAACATCTATCCACCTAGCATTTTATGAGTTACTTTATAATTTACACTGATAACAAGCATAATATACCTGAGCTGACGTTAACTTGAGATTTTAATTTTCAGAAAATGTTTTATGTCATTAGTAGAAAAAAACATAATTATTTGCAATGGAATCCTAGAATATCATAACCTTAATTTTTGCATCAGTAAAGAGTAAAATGAAAGTATTAGCTTTACTTTTTATAATTTTGAGAATACCCAAATCTTCACAAGCAATGAATAACTCATTCCACCTTGAAACATCTAATGATAATATCCACCTTGGAAATATTTCCAAAAATATATTTTCACTCTGGGAAGAGGAAGCTGATTATAATCCATTTGATCTAAAATACATTCCAGGCAAGAAAAACTGTCTCAGAATCATAACCAACTTTGTTGGTAAAGATCTCATTGGAATTACTTTGCCTTTAATATTACGCAAGCCAATTCCAGCAATTCTGCAAGATGACCAAATACGTCTTCAAGATTATTCTAAACAGCTTATTTGGATACTCAAAGGCAGATATGAAATCAGAACTGAACAAGATTTATTTTCCCATTGCATCTTCAACGAGGACGGAAAAACTAATATTTATTATCCCACTCGCTGCGTTCAGTTTAAATTTAATGAATTTGCTTTTAACTCAAAAACATTAAACTGTGAAGTTCGGATTGACACGCTCCCACCAACCTTGCCTGAAATTAGTAAGGATAATAAGGCGTTACTAAAGACTAACCGGGTTGATTTCTTTAAATTTAAAACTTACCCTAATCTCTGGTTTAAAACGTTTAAAGATAATGAAATTAACGGTCACTCCTTTCATTTACCATCTAAAATTCCCGCACTTCCGTTATTCCTCGTAATCCAAAAGACCTGGCTGAGAAGAGAACCACAAACAAGGATGGACTTGATTAATAGATGGATGCACAAGGCAACTGAAATTCACGACGAGAGTACGGAACTTTCTTCAAAAAACTTTAAATTCGCAATTGTATCAATGATTAATCTAAATCACAAATGGCAAATAGCTACGATTGAATACATAACTCGCAATATAATTTGGGAAATGAGCGGGTTTGATTATCCACTTCATGAACAATTCGATAATTTCTCAATGTATCTGCCTATTTTAAACTATCAGGGTAGTCGAAAAGACAAAAGGATGAATCAACAACACATGATGGAATCATACATGTTAAATACTATAGTGCATTTATGGGTCACAATAGTAGGAAACTATTCTGACCGCTACCGGAAAACGACATGCGTTGATGGAGTAAAACTTTTAGAGTGGAATTCTGCCGATATTGAAGCGCATGTTTTCTCTGAAATTTCGTTTGAGTTGAAAACTGGCAGTCATCAACTCCATTTCCCATTATTTATTCCTGTCAAGTTTAGCGACTTGCGTTTTGTCGTTTGTGGATATAGGGGCACGGAATCGATAGCGTTTAGATCTCTTACTAGTGCTTTTGATGGGAGTGTTTGGGTAGCAATTGCACTAGCTATAGCAGTTACCTGTTGGGCAATTTATTTACATAAAGGATGGGGAGAATCAGCACAAGTTACACTTTCATTAGTGAAACTGTTATTGGAACAAGGTAATCCTTTTTGTGATTCGGAAATAAAGAAACCCAACATATTTAAAGTAACAATTGCACTCTGGCTCTTTATAGGAATTGTGTTGAGCAACGGCTACAAAAATAGCAACGTTTACAACATGGTCTGTCCTAGAAAACCCTTAAAGTATGAAACATTAAAGAAGATATACGACAATATACGATGACAAATTTGATATTTACACTAATACAGCAGGAGCATTTCTCGGCAACTTTAATTCTAACCCAATGCGCACAAGTGTCAAAAATTCAACAGTCAGAGCGTTTTCAACCGTCAGTTTTGCATCCAAAATTCAATATTCCAGTATTTACATCCATAAAATGGATATTTCATATTGAGTTCTTTGCACAGAATTATCCATGCATATCTCACGCTGTACATATATCAGCATAGCCATACGCTTTCAATATTGAACGCTCACGTCGTTTCAGTATTGAATTACTGTTAAGATATCAACGCAAGTCAGAAAGGGCCAGCGTTGGAATTTTCACACATATTTGACATCAAATCAACGCCTAAAAAAGCCGCGTTAAATGCTAAAAATCTTAACATTGTAAGATAGGCGCAGATGATAAGTTTTCAACTGGCCGTTTGGAAAATGTTGAGTTGGTTTGATCTAGTTCTAATATTAAGGGAAATGAAAGTTTTGAAGATCAGTGTAATTAAAGTAAAAAATAGATTGTTGGATTATATTTATCTCGGTGCGCGGTACTAGGGTGGAATTAGTGGAGACTTTGCCTTTAAAATACAAGGATAGGAGGAAGGGACAAATTGATGGAATTATTTTTAATAAAAGGTAAGTTGGAAAAGCAAGGTATGTTTTAAATGCTTTGAATGAATATATTTAATAGTTTCCTATTCTAATCCTAATACATTTTGAAATTAATTTGCATTTCATCCTATTTTAGGTCAAACTTGAAGAATCCGTTGGCGTTTCAAGTCATAGCAAGGAATGCCAAAATGCTGCTTCATGAAAAAATTTAGCTCACAATTCTGTAAGTACAATTCACGTTTTCTGAACATATTAAATTCTTAATTAAATTATGAAATAAAGTGACTAAAAGGGATCGTTTTTCTTAGGTCAAATGGCAATCAAGGAAGGAAGGAAGGAAGTAATTCTCTGTCGTGCCTAATCTTACTTTGCTATATTCTACTGTTATACATTTTTGTAATTGTTAATAAATTATTTAATTAGCAAAACATTTAACTAATTGTTGTGGTGTAAAAATTTCAATACGCATTAGCATTGTAGTGACGTTGATTTTGCATAGAAATTCCAACGCTTGGTGTGGATTATGCATTGATTATCTGACGCTTATTTGATGGCGTTGATTTTAAGATATTGAATCGACGTTCATATTTAGGCATCGATTTTGCAAGGAAGTTGGGTGCAAGTTGACGGAAAATTCACGTTTCTCAATTGATATTGATGCTATGCTCTGTCAACAGTAACTGTGCGCTTTGGGCAACTTCTCAAAAATAAATCCAGCCATTGGGTGAAAGTAACTCAGCGTTATTTTCGAATATGAAATCAACTCCATCCAGGGAAAATATCCAGCCATATTTAATGCAAAATCTGGAAGAATAAATCCATTCAATCCGAATATCCAGATTGATAATTTGAGTGTAGTTATTCTGCACAAGCGACAGACTGTTATTCCAAATCTGTTCAGTTTAGAACTTTTTATTGAAGCCTTCAGATCTGGATTATTTCCCATATGGATTGCCTCAAAGTAGGCTAGTCCAGTAAAGAAATTTGATAAGAGTTCCGAATTATTACCCCCCGTCAAAGCAAAATACTGCATTGCAATGAAGCCGACCACAAACACTATTTGGAGTAAAGCATTGATCACATCCTGCTTTTCGTAGTTAAAAAGTAGCTTAAATATACCCGTAGATACTGTGCAAATCGTTAAGGTTAAAATAAGCGCTAGTTTAAGGAAAGATTTGTGATCTACCAAGAATTTCTGTTGAGTGCTATCCCATTTGTATGGCTTTCCAAATATTAGATTAGGTCCGTATTTAGATATTTTGTTGAATTCGACGAGTAATCCCGTTTCAAGTATCATGATGCAAAGAAAAATGAGACACTTTATTTTAACCTTTCAAGTCTTTTTTAATTTGTATTCGTTTATTTCTGATTTGCCAACTCTGACAACTCTCAACCGCTGCATACTTAATATATTTTGACCTATAACTAGCCAACTTCGCTGCTTGTTTGTCTATACATACGTGACATGACTTGGGTTTATATAAATGTGCCTCTAATTTATACCGTTTCATTTAATATATAGCGAAAGTCACCAAACAAGAAATTAATAAGAATTTCTATTATCTCGATATACTTGGTCCTAACCTTTAATTATAAATTATAGTTATTACAAAGAAATTTTAATTTACATTATTATAATTATTGATTTATTGATTCGTGTGTGAAGTTTGGTCACAAAATGTTAAGGAAATATTAGGAGAAACTCGTCCTCAAAACCGTAAACAAAACGATTTTTCTTTGATGCTCTTCTGTATTATTAAAAAGGAGTTATTCTTCACATACACATTCATTAAAAACAAAGTTATAATAAGGTTAAGTCCATGTTAATAAAGCGAATTAATTTTTAATTTTTAATTACACACTGACAAATTGTTAGTGCGCAGTTAGTAAAAGCATTTGAAGTGAAAATTGGTTAGCCAAATCCAAACATGTTAAAGGAGTTTGCTCTTCGATAAAATTTACAGATCCAAAATAAATTTTAATTATTGGGCATGACCTCTCAAATATTTTCATCCATTTATGGTCTTTCCTACTCCAACCGGGTAGACCACAATTTTTCTTCATTTTAGCAATTGCCTTCTTAGATTCTCTGCATACGTCTGAAATGCCTCCTATTAAAAGGAGGAGCCCTGCTGCAGCATTTAAGAGCTGGAAATTTGCGAAAATTCGTAGGATTAAACTTGAATTGTCTGGAAGTCTTATAGCCGCTGTGAGAGTAAATGGGAAAAAGCTCGTTAGTGTCATAATCAAAACTAGGAGGAATGACTTTTGCTGAATGAAATTCAAAAGCTTTATCAAAATCTGGATTTGTCTGTAGAATAATGATATTTCTTTATGGTTAGGAGAGCTCAAGAGGGAGGTAAATCGTCTAAGGAGATTTCCAATCGTTAAAGTGAACAGTCCTTGTATGATAATGACGCAAAACGTGGTATACCAAAGTGCACTTAAGAGTATCCACATATTAATCAGCAATATTGTAGTTTTTACTAAGAAATTTGTCATCCGGAAGAGGAAATCTTCAGAATATGTCCAGCACTGAGGAATTAGGAAATATCCAGCTAGGCTCTGGCCACAAGGGAAAAATAAGTGAAATATTGCATAGAAAGGGTTGAACGAGAGAGCCACAAGGAACATTGTGTGGTATAAAAACACACACATTCTCTCCACAAACTTGCTTTCTCTCTTTAAATCCCTTCTTTGCATCGCAGTCCAGAATACGCCATTCATGTAATTCATAATTTCTTTCGATTTTTGTGATCCGGATATAACGAAACAAGCCATTCCTAATTGTATTGGGAGCATTGCAAGCATTCCAATCTTTTGTAGGAGGGGTTGTTCTTTTGGAGCCGAAATCCATTGAATTATTAGGATGAGGATGAATAAAAGCAATAGAATGGAGCGCCATTTTACACGCTTCTCAAAAGTCTGATCATCATCCCGAAATTTCAATTGGAATGTTTGAGGCATCCAGGAAAACGGCAAGTAGCTGAAGAAATAAGTTGCTTTAAAGTACCACTGGAATAGCCGGAATTGCTCGAGAAGTAACATATTTTATATTTCAGAAGAGCGAACTTATAAAAACAAGAAATGTCTGTACTTCAACATAAAGTATTCTGCTTTGCGATTTCGCGACAAGTCAAAGCAAGGAAGTTAAATTCTTGAAGGCGTTTACTCAACATAAAGAAGGTGGGCAAAGGTTAACCCATATAGTAATTTTAGTGATAAACATGTTTTGTAAGCAAAAGCTGATAAATGCCAGTATTGTCAATAACAAGTAGCGATTTTAAAGAAGATCAATAATTTATAAATTTTCCTTGCAATATGCTTGCAACATTGAATGATATTACTTTGCAACCTTTTTATGTGTACATGAAATTTTTTTCTCTTATCCCATTTCATACCATCAGTATTTAGTTTCGTTAGAAAACCTACAAAACGCTCAGCGAAAAAAGCCATTGTAGCAATTAATAATCCACCGATTACCAAGCTGAATATTACCAAAATATTCCCCTTTAAGTTAGCAGCCACAGGGCGTTCCAGATCATTCCGGCTACCTTGACCTTCCCTGCGATCACTGCTATTATAGCTGATGTCATTAGAAACCTTTTCCAAAATGTGTATCCATCTTTCCCTAATTCCAGACTCTTTAAATAGCTTAATTCTCTTTATGAGATATGTCGGAATTTTCCCTTTGAAATAGAAAATGAATGAGTCTTGAATACACATCTCCTTTCCTTCGTAGATTCGCGAATCACGCAAAGTTTCAAGAAAACCTTTGCCTTCACCTGTTTTAAGCACAACTGCCGTTTTATTGCAATGCCGCAATTTGTTTAAAAGCAGTCTTTCTTCTTGCTGTTTGTATTCTTGTGTCAACTCATTTTTTATTTTCGATTTTTGAATTGAACTGAGTTTGGGAGAAAGTAAAGGGTAAGATGCTCTTAGCCATTGTAACAATTGAAGGATTGAGGAGTGCTGAGGTAGCAAATGGCTATTTTCTTTTACCATTTCATTAAAGCTATTATTCTGGCGTGCTTCGTAAAGCTTTGTTTTGAATAAAGTACCCCAGAAAAATAAACCTAGTTGGGACTCAACTGTAAGAACTTTCCTTCCGTAGAACTCTACATCTTGCAAATGATGGTTATAAACCTCATGATTTGAAATAATATCAATTTGGGACAAACTTGCATTAGAATTTTGTATAAATTGAGAATTAAGATAAAATGTGCCGTGCTTTACGTAGATATTGTAGTTGAACTCTACTAATTCGTAGAATTTTGTAAATTTCTCCGCTTTTCTCGGCCTAATTATATTGTAAACGTTGCTTTGTTTATAGCCTTGGCTTAAAATGATAGTGATGAGGAAATAGAGACTAAACGTTACGCGAATTGAACGAAGTCTAACGGATTTCTCATTTAGAAAGATGTCACCTTGTTCGAGCAAAAGCTTTGAGAAAGAAAATAGAGAAGCTGACAGGTCTTTACGTGAATAAAGACGTGTTGCTCCGAGCGTTAAGGCAAAAAGCGCAACGCTTCCTGCCACGCAGGCCCACACGTACAAATCGTAAACGTTGACAAGTTCTTCAAACAAAAGCGGCTCTACCTTCTTGAACCCGCAAACCAGAAATCCAAGTGGGCTTAAAGAACTTGGAAAGAAAAAAGGGACATGAAGCGGACTTACAAACCTGCTTAGTTTACTATGTAATTCAAGATTGACGTCAGAGTATGAATCATCTGGGTTCCTCAAAAGCTTTCCGTTGACGCATAACCTTTTATCAATTTTATACGAATAGTTTCTCAATATTGATGCCCAAATGTGTGAAATGATAGGGATTCTGAGACGTTTGCTAGAACTTTCCATGGCTTCAAGCAAAGGATTAGCGTCTGCAGATCTGCAGAGATGAAATTCTGCTTTTATTTCTGGCTCAAAAATTTTAAGAAATATTTTTATTTGGGAAGGCTGTGCAAAATCCAGTTCATTTATAGAGAAATGCACAAATTGGGAAATACTTGGGCGACCTTGATTTTCCTCTAGTTTTAAAGCAACAAAGAAAGAGTTAAATGACATTGGGCCTCCCCTTGCGTCTATGTAGTCTCGCTTAGAAAATGATTTTGCCCAGTTAAGCAAGGAATACGGCATTACTCTTTCTGGTTGACGCTTTATTAACAAAATGAATAACTCTGGTGTTGATCCGGGTAGTAGCTTTAGCATTTCATTAGACAGACTTTGATGAATTGGAAACCTATGAAAATGCCACTCTGGAGGGTTCAAGCAAACTCGCCATATCTGCATTAAAGGTTCTCTTAAATTAAATTCATGCGTGACCAAATTCGTTAACTGCTGACACTCGTCGTCAGTATATTGATTGTTAGCAAAGCGGGGTGGCATAATATGGACAAAAACTTCACAATTTGGTTGCTTCGACCTTGAAATGAATGTGCGTTTATCAAAACTTGCACAAATTATATCCCAATTGGTCGTGTAAGTTGAGATTTGCAGTGTCGGACAATGTTGGAGAGATGAACCCTTTCCTTCCAAAACCCATCGGATTCCCACGTTTTCAATTAAACCAGGAACAGGCTTGCGAAGTATCAAGGGTACGTTTCCACCGGAAAGTTGGATGCTACCAAAATTGCTTACAAAAAGCTGGCAACGTGTCCCTATTACTTTGAGGATGTCTATGTCAACCTTTTCAGGAAACGGTTCCCAAATCGAATATAATTCTTGGGATAGTCTTGCAAGAAATGCGTTATTCATAGGGGTAGTTCCGTTTGGGGTAATTGCAATTACATAACTAATAATAATTTTTGCCGCAAGGAAAATAAATGAAAATGAGTAAGCCAGCTTGGGCTCAAATTGTTCGGGCATATTTAAACATTAAAGATTTAACTCTTAGAATAAGCTAGTGGAATATCTTGTATCTTGTATTACTAAGCGGAGTGAATTTGCAGGCAAGTGTTGAAATATTAATGTCCAGACCAATATTTATAAAATGTCGTCAAGTGAAGAAAAATATTTAAGAAACATCCTCAGTTATTGATTGATTGCTTTATTGTCTTCCGTATAAAGCTCTAAACAATTATCTTACAATTATGCCCTCAAGTATTGACATAAGACATTTCAGTTGCCCTCATAAAATGAATAATGCTTTAACAAATTTGTTTATGAAAACTATTGCGAATTATCATCGAAAAGAGCATTTTAAATATTTAGGCTCCGACTCGTCGTGAAGGACTTTTGTAAAATTATTAAAATAAATAATTCTTATAATTAAGCCAACTAATTCGTATTGTTTATAAAGACCCTTTCTATGCTTTTTTGACGCAAATAATATTTCACAGCTTCTATTGTCCACGCTTGCGCAAGGTTAACATAGGTCAACAAAGCGCTCAGCAAAGAAGACTATTCCTGCTATTATTAATCCGCTAATTAACAGACTAAATATTACCAAAATATTTCCCTTTAAGTTAGCAGCTGCAGGTCCTTTAATAGCATCCTTAATACCTTCCACATTATCATTGTTACTGTCGTGAATGCTGTTAGAAATAATTTCCAATATGCTCATCCATTTCTCTTTGATTCCTGACTCCTTAAATTGAACAACCCTTTTAATAAGCTGTGAAGGAATTTGCTTTTCAAGATTGAATTGAAATGTATTCATGATTTGTTCAGTTCCTTCGTAGATATCCGGTTTGTTAAATCTGTTTAGAACTGCCTTTCCATCACTTGCTTTAAGTACAACTGATGTTTTATTACAATTGCGTAATTTTTCAGAAAGCTGTCTATCCTCTTCTCGAATGTATTCTTTATCTATTTCATTTCGTATTTTTAGCCATTCTCCCGAAGCTATTCTGAAAGCTATTTGCAGGTGCATTGACTTAAGCCATTTTAATAAATGACGAATTATCGACCTCTGATGAAGCAAAGAACTATTTTCTTTCACTAATTTATCAAAACTATTATTCCAGAATGTTCCATAAAGCCTTATTGTCCAAAAAGCATCCCAGAATACCATTCGTCCCACCCCAGAAAAGACTTCAAGGAACTTTATCCCGGAAACAAACACTTTCTGGTAGTGGCCACTGTAAGGCTGCTGATAAGTTGCTATCGCAATTTGATTCAATGTCGAATTTAAGCTTTGCAAAACCATATCAAAAATTAACAACCTGTCATGTTTTATATAAATGTTATAGTTGAAGTCAACAAGCTCGTGAAATTCTTTGAATTTCTCAGCTTTTCTAGGCCTAACCATATTGTACACGTTGCTTTGCTTGTAACCTTGGCTCAAAATGATTACCATTAAGGAGTAGATGCTAAACATTAAGCGAATGGAATTGCGTTTGATGAATTCTCCTTTTAAAAAGATGTCGCCTTGTTCAAGGAGCACTTTTGAAAAAGACAAAAGAGACAAAAAATCCGTCCCTGACTGAAGACTTGCCTTAAGCATCAAGGCAAAAAGAATTGTAATTCCAGCCATAAAAATCCACACGTATAAATCATAAACGCTGACAAGTTCCTCAAACAAAAGAGGCTCTACCTTGTTATACCCGCAAATTATAAAACCAAGAGGGTTTGAAATATCTGGGATGAAAAGGGACACATGGAGTGGGACAGTGTCGTTGCTTAATTGGGATGAAAATGAGGACATTGAAAATTCCATTCTGTTACTCAACTGCTTCCCATTTAAGCATAATATTTTTGTCCCTAATATTTCAAATGAATAATTTCTCAAAACTGAAATCCAGATGTGAGCAATAACTATCCGGATATTGTTTTTAAATTAGATTTATTGTCTTTTATCAACTCAGACGTTGCTAAAATAATGCAAATATTTTAAATTGTCAAAAGCAAGTGTGCAAATATTAATTCGAATTTTTACTCAAACATATTAAACATCAATCAACAATTAATCCTTTTTCCAATTTTTAAACTTTGACAAAAATGTAAAAAAAATGCTTTGTAGCTTTCAGAAAGCTACTTTCTCCATTTCTTTTCATAGCATTCCTAAAAATTCATAGGCAATACCACAAGCCAATGCTAAAATAAATCTTTGTTGCATCTGCATGTGAAATTTACAGTGTGACTGTCACACTGTGACAGCCACAATACCCTGCCATTACTCCCATTTCTTACATGAATGGGATAGGGTTTGTTTTGCTTAATTTCAAACATCAAGTCAAACTTCTCGTGTCATCTCAAACATTCCCTTTTAATTTTTAAATATAATAAAAATTTAAAAATTTTGAACTGTTCAATTAATTTTAACTAAACGGATTTGGAAGGAGGAACTGATTTTTGGGAAACTGAGGAGGTAATCAAAAATACTATTTTTATTGATGACTGGGGACAAATTTAAAATAAATATTTTTTGCAGGTCACAGGTCAGTAACCACTTGGAATTCGAAGGCTTATTCATTATTAGATCTCAACCATTGTCAAGATGATAAGCATGAATTGGGGGGCACAATCCAGCCACATCCTTGACGGATTGAGGGCCCTGACAAATGAACAGAATGACCTTTTGTTGACGGATGTAACGCTGGCCTGTGATGGAGAGTACATTCCAGCTCATAAATTGGTGCTATCGCTGTGCAGCCCTTTTTTCAAAGATTTGTTTCAGGTAAAAAGAATAATTAGTATTTATTTTAAATGGAACTAAATTCTTATTTTAATTTTGCAGAAAAACCGAGCGGATAAGAACACGATTGTTATTGTTAGTCATGTGAGCGCAGTGAACCTCCGACACCTTCTCAAGTTCATGTATCAAGGAAGGGTCGACATCCCCGCTTCTGACGCCCAGAGTTTTCTCCAAGCAGGGAAATTGCTAAAGGTTGAAGGACTATCAGGAAACCCTATGAAGGATCCGCCACCTACACCAGTTCCAGTTTCTAAGCTGTCAAGCAAGCCTGGGCCTGCTTCAAGGAAGATTGTAGTTACTGTAATAAATAAGAATGAATCAGGATCATCGAGTAAGAAGCCAAGACTGACTGACGAAGGTGGAAGTGAAGCTGGTGGAAATACGCCTGAAGAAATGATAACGGCTGAGGGGAATGATAATGATGAGGATCCGCTGGCTTTGGAAGAAGATGGGGATGATTTTGACGAGGAATTTGAAGCACGACTGGACGTAAGGAATCTCAAGAAAGAGCCTATTCAAGTTTATTCGGGATTCGAAGACGAAGGAGATGACGGTAAAGATGATTATTTTTTAATGATGATTGTTGGGATTTTTAATTAATTTGATTGTCTTTTTAGATTATGATGAAACTGGAGATGATAGCAATGAGATGGCGGCTTCATCTGACCCTCCAGAAGCAGAACCTGGACCAAGTACAAGTAACCGATCAGCGGCAAGCCGACCTAGAGGACGTGCTGCAGGTGAGAGCAATTAACATTTTGTCTGATTGTATTTGGCATAGAGCGGTTAGGCTAGTTAGGCTAATGGTTTAGAAGGCGATTTGGTTAGCCAGTTTCACAGTTTGGTCCAATGCCTAAATCTCATTTTAACCTATTCTTTACAGACTCTGGAGCATCGTTAGGAAAGGAGTTTAGCAAAAAGAGAAAAAGTCTTATATGGGATCATTATGATTTAGTTTCAAAGAATCGGTTGCAATGTCGTTATTGCAAGAAATTTATTTCTATAAGCTCGCGTTGTAGTACTTCGCCTTTGTGTAGACATTATAAAAAATTCCATGCAAAATAATCAGTAAATTAGACGATTTTATAATTAAGCAATAAGTAAATTAGGCGTTACTTTTTAATAAATTATTTTGCTGGCATTTTCAAACGATTTTGATTTCCTTTTCGCATGTCTATTATTTTACAGAAAGCGAGCTTCCATTGTTAGGAAGTGATTCCGGAAGAAAGAAAAAAAGTCTTATATGGCAACATTTTAACTGGATTAATAGGAATCAGGCACAATGTCGTTACTGCATGACATATCAAAATAGAGATTTAAGCGGAAGTACAACAAATCTGTGGCGACATTACAAAGGAAATCATGAAAATAATATCTAAAAAGGAAAATTGAATTAAAGGTCACTTTTTGGGTTAGATTTTTTCGCATTTGGCTTTAAACTTTTTATTTCCTTCTGAAAAGGCAATTTCATTTTCATCTCTACAATTTACAGGTGGCGGATTAGGAAAGAGGACTGGCAAGAGGAGAAATCGAACTCGAAGTCTTATTTGGAATCACTTTAACTTGATAGGGAATGAGGTGGAATGTCGTCATTGTGAGAAAACCTTTGTTAGAAGTTCAACAAGCAGTACTGGGGCTTTGTGGTTACATTTTAAGAATAATCATTCAAAGCAGTCACTGCTTAGCAGTGATTAGTTATTTATTACCTGCTATGCAACAAATTATAACATTTTGTACAATAAATTCTTTTATTGCATTTGGCATTTATTTTCATAAAATGTATAGTCAGTTTCTCTACGAATTATTTGAGTGGCATGGTAGGTGAAAGTGGAATGGAGAAAGTCATTAAAATCATCTTCCTTTTATGATATTTTTTAAGATTATGCTTTTCATTTTGTAATGATAGGTGGGAGAAAGCAAAGAAATCTGGGCCTTCCAAAACGTCCTTCTAGGAAAGGATATCATCCCCTGTTTTTGTTAATAAGAGAAGAATTAGACACGGCGACTGGTGTGCTGGTCATGTATCGTCGGTGCACACTTTGCCAGAAAGAATTCAGACAACCGAGGGGTTCCGGTGGTAACCTTTCTAAGCATTTGAAGGACTCTCATCCAACTTATTGGCAAGCTGGGAAGAAGGAGAAGAACCCGAAGAAATAATCAAACTAAGCATTGTCATTTTAGTTATTTATATTTTAATTTTATTAGGTTTTTACTGGAATAAATAGTTCAAAAATAAGAAGCGACAACTATTATATAATCAATTTATCATTTCGGTTACTTAAACAAAATTACACCCTTTTAATCTATATTTAGAATTCGAACTTGTTTGAAAATTTCGTCAACTTTTAAATTATTATCGAGGTTGTTAACAGAAGAACTTTTCGTTGTTTTGATCTCCGTCGCCCGAGGTACGCTGAAACCTGGATGCTGCAATATGTAATGTTCAAAAACTTGTGACCTTTGGGAAAAGCTCCTGTCGCAGCCTGAGACCTGGCAGTAATGTCTTCGCTTTTCATGTACCGTACGAATATGCACATTCAAACAAAATCTTTGCGTAAACATTTTTTTGCAGATGTCACAAGAAAGCATTTCTTTTTGATGGGCAATTCGTTTATGTTCTTTTAATGATTTTAAAATGTGATAAGATTTTTTGCAAATGTCACAAGAAAATGTTTGCGTATTAGTCTTGGAACTTGTGACCGGAACCTTTTTTAAGGTTGGGATGTGAAGCCTGGCTTTGTGCAACCTCAGGGATCTAGATCTTGCAAAAGAAATGTCACAAATGTCGCACTTGTGCGGTTTCAGTTGAAGGTGGACGACCTTAATGTGTGCATTTAAAGATGACATTCTGGTAAACATCAAATTACATTTTGAGCACTTGAAGGGTTTTAAACCAAGATGAACGGATTCTTTATGACTTTTTAAGTAGGTCTTGTAGCCAAATGACATTTCACATATGTCGCACTTGTAAGGTTTGAGATGAAGGTGGACACCGTCAACGTGGCGACGCAAATTTCTATTTGTGGGAAATGTCTTCAAACACGTTGTACACTTGAAGGGTTTTGAGCGAATATGAACAGCTTCGTTGTGGCGTCGCATATGTTGTATGCCGACACATGTTTTGGAACATTTGGTCCTCTTAAAAGTCGCAGCATTATCTTCCACTATTTCCATTTTAATACCTTTGATTCCTCTGGTAACTGGAGTAGCAAAGGAATTGGTTAGACCAAAATCCTTATCAAATTCCTCTTCCAAATTTGGTGTCCAGTCATCAGAACAGGTAGAAGGTGGCGTTTTGATAAGCTTTGACACGTCAAGTCTTGGCAGGATGATTTGTAGCTTCGGATTCTCCCGGAAGGGAGTGAGATGCGTCAAGTCTTGCATTTTGCCAAGTTTAGAAATGTCAACCCTTTCAAGGTTAACCTCCGGCGTTGGATTAGAAATGGCTTTTCCACCTGCATAATTTCAAATTGTGAATTAATCAGTGTCAGCAATAAATAACAAGTCGGTTAAATTGTTTCTTACATCTTTTCATAAGAGATTCCCGAACAGATGTAAATTCGTCAGATGTCACATTATTTGAAATTGAAGACTGAAACAAACTCAACAAGTAATCCATCTCCAATCTAACTTTCTCCAATGCCTTTGAAAGCTTTACAAATCTTGCTAAATTTTCTTCACACTTCTCACAAACAACTGATGTTACTTTATCCCTAATTTTTAGATAACTCAAAAGAAAATTTAGAGAATTAAACTGTTCTTCATTATCAGGAGGAATTAGTTGGAGACAAATGAAACAAGAGGTATCACTCTCAACATTTATAAAACCCTCTTCCTCCACTTCTACTTTAATGGCGTTCATTATGGAAAATTAAATTTTGAATTTAAATATTTCTCATATTTTTAAATGCAGAATATTTTGAGTTTTAAAAGGAAACAGCTTGGACATCAGCTGCGTGCAGAAGAAACTTTGAGAGGACTTTGCTGAGAATTTTTGCTTACCAATTTGGTAATACCAAAGAGTAACTTTGTTTGGGCTTTGTCTATGAAAAACGCTTTTCATGATTTTTCCCATTTTATTCTGCCGGTTGATTGGCAGGGAAATAGCGAAAAATGGTAACATAGTATGAAAATTTTAAACAAATTATCTTAGATTTTCAAGTAAATAAATCAAACATCATTTCGAAGATCACAAGGTCTGGTTAGAAAGTTTTTGTTTAAATTTGTACACTTCGTTGCAACCCATTTATGTCCCTGGAAAACAAAAGTAATTAAAATAAATGATTTTGCAAAACCAAAGTTAATATTTTCATACTAAAACAGCTGGACAAGCTCCATGTCCCAGTCTCGTGTCACTCTCTCCATTCTTCATTGAAGTGTACCAAAATAGGGCGGAGCCTTTTTCCGGCTTTACGTATATTCCAAGCTCTGGAAACCCAGTAAATCCTCCTCTTTCTATGTCATTTAGCTAAATAAATAATTACTTTAAGATATCTCCTTTAAATAAATGAATTATTTACATAAACCAAAAACGTCGAAATTCTATCCCCTTTTGGTTGGATTCGTTTCAAGGTTGGATCCTTGTCAATTTTAGCTTGACCATAAGTATCAACATGTAACTCGACATGTGCGCCTAATACTGAACTTGCAATTTGCAAATTTTCTGAAGCGTCACCTTTGACATTTAATCCCGTGATTAATTCAATCCTTCTTGACATATCCGCTTGGATATCTTCATCTTTGAAATACGCATAAGTGCCCGTCCTTTCAGTATCGGTTGGTTTACTCATTTTAACTCTCTTCAAGTGAGGAATAGCAACCTCCTTAAACTCTTTAGCCCACTCTTCACTTATAACTTGATGGAATTGGATTAGTAAAGGCTCGTGATTGAGTAACTCTGCTTTTAGAGGAAAGAGGTAGAAATACGGATGTCTTTTGTCAAACCAACAGGAGAGAGAAGCTTTGTATTTTTCACTTTGAAGATTTTGGCCATTGCATAAAGCCAAATAGCTGTAATAATTCAAGTCGGGATTATCAGGATCGTAAAAGTGGCCGTATTTCTCAAAGTTTACTTGTCGAATAGTTGGAGCTTGTAAATTCTGACTTAATTTCTCACTGAAAATGTATAACTGTTTTAATTTGAAATTTTCCTCGAAGTCCTTGTCGTGCTTTTCAATAGTCTTTTTGTAGACATTTGCTAATTCAAAAAATGGGAACGAGGTTTTATTTTCTGCTTTGATTTTTGATTCAGTTGCTTGTAACCAGTTCATTGCTAACGAATAGTAATTACGAAAAGAGGCGTGCTTAGCAATTTGGAATGTTTGGGATGATGATAACCCAACTGGGGTCTTTACTCCCATGATATTTCCACGTGCGAACTCCTCCAATTTTAAATCATAAACGTAATGGATTCTTAGAATGGCTTCGATGGCGTCGTAAACCTCATTCATTGTTGGTAGCTCGATGTTGTGCAAAATTTGTCTTGTCTTTTGCTCAAGCTTTGATTCCAATTTCCGCATTAGATGATCTTCAACAGTTCTGAAGTCTTGGGCGAACCGACGCACCATTCTGTAAGCTGTTATTGGATTGGATGCAACTTGTTCTGCTTTTCCCCACAAATCATACTTTGGGTTTAAGTCAAGCTTTAAAGTTGAATCTTTGTAGTCGTGGAGATAGCTGTAAAAAATAAAATTAAATTTGTAACCAAATATGCTAACGGTTAACTCACGTCTTAATTAATCTCAGGCGTTCCTTAACATCTTTTGCGTAATAAATCATTTCTCTGTAAATTTGGGATTCAGCTCGAGCCAAGTGCATAAGATAAGTGGAGGATAGCGCGTATGGAGTCATCTTCTCTTCTGATTTAACATAATTGTAAAATAATAAATGTATTACGAGAAAAAGGACTTTTATAACCATTTTATTTTACAGGTTCTATCAAGAAAAATTGTATATAACTATTTACAACATCTGAAACAGCTAAAGATAATAAATAGTTGCTTAAATTAGCTTAACCTTGTACGAATTTATTTCTAAATATCAATATTAAAATTATCTTTATTATGTGGAAATAAATTATATGCATTTGTTCTTCTTCACACACTATGTACGTAATTATTTTGCTGAACTCAACAGCAAAAACTGAAGACTAATTTGATTCGCAAAATCCAGACATTTCAGGGGAGTACCTTCCTCAATGAAATTAATCGTGCCAAACTTTATTTTAAGGTATGGACACGATTTAATAAAAACCCTCATCATTTTCCTCCCCTTCCTTGATGAATTTTCGGATGCTACCATTCCAAGACCTTTCCCATTTACCTTCTTAGACTCTGCATAGATTCCTGCAATGCCTCCCAGAAATACACAGTTTATTAAACACGCCTCGACAAACAAGAGAAAGAAGAGGGCGTTCCTCGTCCACATTTCACTACTCCATTCCATCCTGATCATTACTGTTAGAGTTAATGATTGGATTAGAAGTGTAACTAAGATGACACCCGTGATAGACTTTTGGAATATGGTATTAGTCAAAGTTGCAAGTAATTGGAGTCGTCTGTAATTTACAGCTCGGTAGAGTTGATCACTATTTGGGAAGCCGGATCCTGAAAACCTAAGGCAAACCCAAATATTTAAAGACCACCTCATGTAACACCAAAATTTTATCAATTTACATAAAAAGCAAGTCCTTTATACTAAGGGTTGCCAATACTAAAACGTTGCTGTAGCAAAATGGTGTGAACAATGCGGAAAATATCATCATGTAGAGATTCAGTCCAGATACTAAATAACTTATTCCAAACACTCGCATAAATGGAGCTGAATGGCATTCTGGAAGTAGCCAGTAACCTACTCGACTAGGGTGGCAAGGCGAGAAGTATTGAGCCCCCAAGACAAATATGAATGGAGATGTAAGTGCCAAGACCGGAGCCATTTGCGCGCTGAATATACACAGCTTATCAATCAATCCTGGTGGTCTTTGGTGGTTCTTGTCTAAAATTAAAATGATTAAAATAAATGCCTTTTTAATTATAAAATATTTACTTGGACTGGTTGAGTGGGCTAGGTTGATGCCGTTCACAAACATAATGACTTCTTTTACATTTCCAACGCACGTTCGGAATAAAACGTGGAAGCCTGAATTAACCATTATTCCCAAAGCGCAAACGATTACTTCCACAGAAGAAATCGCATGCAAGGGAAATGCCATCTGAATTATTAGAATCAAAATGAAAATCGAATGCAAAAGACATTTCCACTCTAGTTTGGCCAAGCCTATTGGATCATCAATGAAGATCAATAACTTTCTCTTAAAATCCCAGTAGAATGGCAAGCCTTTTACGATACTGGCTATTTTATAGTTTCTCTCGAAAAATGGGAGATTGTCGGTTAATAACATGGTTGAGATTTGAAAATTAAGGTGCTTCGCAAGCAAAAGTGAATACAGGAATGGTTTCAAATCCCGGATAAAGTTTGCGAAGGTTTTAATTCCTACAGCTTTGGCACACCTTTTGGTAGTATTCCGCACACGCCTTTGGCTTGTTTATGTCGCTTTTAAGAAAATAATACATATTATTATTATTTAAATAATAAGGGTTTAGAAAATAATATTTGTTATTTACTAAGCATTTAACTATTGTCAAAATTTTCCATTATTGAAGGTTGGGATTTCCCCTTTTAAGCTTCCACCCCATTTAGGTATTTATATCATGAATTTCATGAAATATGTTAAAATAAATTTAAATTATTCTGATATTCTAATAACCATCTTGTTTTAAATTGAAGGAGTAATCACAATATATATTATTCGAAGATGGACTACAATATTTTAATGTATTATTGGGATTATTGTGTCCACATAAACTATTACTTTGCTGAACTCAGCAGCAAAAACTGAAGACTAATTTGATTTGCAAAATCCATACATTTTAGAGGAGTGCCTTCCTCAATGAAATTAATCGTGCCAAACTTGATCTTTAGGAAGGGACACTATTTTATAAAAGCACTCATCATTTTCCTCCCCTTCCTTGATGCATTTTCAGGTGATGCTATCATTTTAAGACCTTTCCAATGTACCCTTTTTGACCCTGAGTAGATACCTGCAAGGCCACCCAAAAATACACAGTTTACCAGAATTGTGTTGACAAACATCAGAAAGAAGAGGGAATTCCTTGCAGACGTATCTCTACTCCATTCTATCCTGATCATTACTGTTAGAGTGAGTGATTGGATTAGAAGTGCGCTAAAGATGAATCCCGTTAAGCCCTTTTGGAATATTTTATTAGCCAATATCACATGTAATTGAAGTCGCCTGTAGCCGACTCCCTGATGAAGTCGATTACTACTTGGAAAGCCGGATGCTCCAAACCTTAATAAAGTTCATTTTATAATTCAGCTCAATCAATAAAATATTATCTTTTTACATATAAAGCAAGTCCTTAATACTCAGGGTAGCCAATGTTTGAACGTTGCCTTAGAAAAAGGGTGCAGCCAAGAACGGAAGTAGGACTATGTAGAGATTTAATCCAGATACTAAATAACTCGGGATTATTCCAAATCCATGGGTGGTCTGAACTGAATTGAATTGGCATTCAGGAAGTAACCAGTAGCCTACTCGGCTGGGGTTGCAAGGAGAGATGTAATGAGCCCCCATGATAAATATGCATGGAAATGTGAGCGATAGCATCCAAGCCATTTGTGCGCTGCATATGCACAGTTTATCAATTATGGTGGGTGTCCTTTGGATGCTTTTGTCTAAATTATTAAAATTTATTACTAAATGTAATGGATTTGCATAATTTTAATAATTACTTAGACTGGCTGAATAGGCTTGGTTGATGCCGTTTATAAACATGAAGATATCTTTTCCATTTTTTAGGCAAGTACGGAAGAACAAGTGAGCGTCTGTATTAGAAAGGATTCCTAAGGCGCAAACGATTAATTCCACAACAGTTGTCTGATACAACGGAAACGCCAATTGGATTACTGAAATCAGAAGGAAGACAAAATGCAAACGGCATATTCGTTCTAGTTTGACCAAGCCTTTTTGATCATCATTGAAAAGCAATAGCTTTCTCTTAAAATCCCAAGAGAAAGGTAAGCCTTTCAAATTACTGATGATTTTATAATTCCTTTCGAAAAATGAGAGATTGTCGGTTAATAGCATTTCAAAAGCTTAAAATAAAGTTCATTCGCATGCAAATTTAGTAATTGGAATGATGTTTCAATATCAAATCGTAGATAAATTTATTTGCGTAAAATAAACTTTAATTCTTTTTAATTTGTTATCACGCCTTTTCTTAATTTTTCACACACGGTTTTGATTTGTTGATGATACGTCTGGGGAAATAAAATTGACAGTTATTAAGTATTAAGGTTTCCCCTTTCAAGTCATCATTAAACATTTAAAGCCCAAATACAGGGTGTCTGGAAACTATCGCTACCCCTAACAACTGAAAGCTTTGGGTACAAGCAAGTGTAACTATGGATTTTAGTTGTTACCGTTTTTATAATGGGACAATCTGTATGTAAAATATATTATTTGCATCAGGCAACCATCTTGTTTTGGATTTAAAACAAATTTAAAATAATATTTTGTGCTTATTCCGCAACTGGAATGATGATTTGACATTATCTGGATGATAAATTTATTTGTATAATGCAAAGATATAATTTTTCAAATGACTATCACGCCTTTTATCTGTTTTCTAAACATGTATTTGAATTGTTGTTGGCTTTTAAGGAAATAATCTTGACGATAATTAAGATTGGAGATTTCCCTTTTCAAGTCTTTACTTAATTGAACTTACAATTAGTATTCATAGGTCATAGTAATAGTAGATTATTTGCATTTTCTAGTAACCGCCTTGTTTTGAACTGAAAAGCAGATCAGATATAATTTTTGCGTCTATTCCGTGTTTTCTTAACCTATTCATTTACCACGTGTCTTTCATTCGTTCACTCGGCGTTCATTCGTCCGAGTAAATAAACGACGACGTTTTATTGAACTTTCATTAATATTATTTGCAATGCTCGACCCCAATGATGCTTAATGTGAGAAAGGCTAAAGTTATCAATTCCTAATTTAACCTTAAAAAATTTTATTTCGCAATCCAAATATTTTGATGTCTCTTATTATTATTTAGCAGCACAAACTCTATGCGTTTGTTTATCCTTTCAAACCATTTAATTACTTTGCTGAACTCAAAAGCAAAAACTGAAGACTAATTTGATTTGCAAAATCCATGCATTTTAAAGGCGTACCTTCCTCAATGAAATTTATCGTGCCAAACTTGATCTTTAAGAAAGGGCACGATTTTATGAAAACCCTCATCATTTTTCTGCCCTTCCAAGGTGTATCTTTGGATAATGCTAGAATCCCAAGTCCTTTTCTGTGTACCTTTCTAGATTCTGCATAGATACCTCCAACTGCCCCCATAAAGACACAGCTTACTAGAGCTGTGTTGACAAATATTAGAAAGAAGAGAGAAATCCTGGCAGACATTTCACCATTCCATTCCATCCTGATCATTACTGTTAGGGCTAAAGATTGCATTAGAAGTACGCTGAAGATAAAGCCCGTTAAGCTTTTTTGGAATATTTCATTAGCCAAAGTCGCAAGCAATTGAATTCTTCTGTAGTTGACTGCTCGTGGGAGACTGTCACTGTTTGGGAAGCCGAGAGAGGAAAACCTTGAAAGAAATAAATCTTTAAGAACCATCTCGAATTATACTTTTAAAAATTATTTACATGTAAAGCAAGTCCTTTATACTAAGTGTGGCCAATACTTGAACGTTGCCATAGCAAAATGATGCAGCCCTGAGAGGAAACATTATTAAGTAGAGATTTAGTGCAGTTACTAAATAACTTATTCCAAAGGCTGGCATATCGCATGTAGTTGAATGGCATTCTGGAAGTAACCAGTAACCTACACGACTTGGTTGGCAAGGAGAGATGTATTGAGCCCCGAGAAAGAATATGAATGGATAAGTAAGTGCCAAGATCGAAGACATTTGCGCGCTGAATATACACAGCTTATCAATTATTCCAGGTAGCCTTTGGTGACTTTTGTCTAAAATAGATTAATCAATTATTAAAATGATTAAGCTTTATAATTTAGATAAAATTATACTTGGGTTTGCTGAGTAAGTTTGGATTATGCCATTCACAAACATTATGATTTCTTTCCCATTTCTCACACACGTTCGGAACAATACGTGAATGCCTACGTTACCAAAGATGTTTACGGCGCAAACAATTAGTTCGACAGGAGTTAACTCATGCAAAGGCCAGACCACTTGGAATACAAGAATTAGTGTGAAAATGAAATGCAAACGGCGCTTCCTCTCCATTTTGTCCAAAGCTTTTGGATTGCCATTGAAAAATAACAGCTTTCTCTTAAAATCCCAGCGGAAAATGAAACCTTTTAGGATGCTGATGAATTTATAGTTTCTCTCAAAAAATGAGAGGTTGTCGATTAATAGCATTTTGACGAGTTGAAAATGTAGGAAATTCGCAATCAAACTACTTGGTTGGAATGAAGGTTTGATGTCATTCTCATGATCAATTTATATGCTCAAGTTATGATTTTCGTAATTACTTGGGACGCCTTTTGTTTGTCTTTCGCACGCGAATTTGGTTTGTTGAATACAATTTTAAGGAAATAATAATAAAGATAATTAGGCATTAAGATTCCCTTTTTAAGTCTTAACTTGAATCGAGTTACGCGATTGACTTAATGTCAAAATATGTCAAAGTAGATTATTTATATACTCTGATAACCATCTTGTTTTGACAAAATAGGCAAAACAGAAATAATATTTGTGTTTATGCCGTGCTTATTTAAATTGTAAAATTACCACTTGTTTTTCATTCTTCCACTCCTTTTCTGTGTAAATAAACGACACCGGTTTTATTAGACTTGCATAATATTATTTGAAATTTTCTACAAAGATTCCGAATAAAGCGCTCATACAGATTTCATCGTGCGAAATAAGTGGAAATGCTTGATGCTACATTGCATATTGCAATGTATTTGGTTATAGTCGTAATTACTTTGTTGAACTCAATAGCAAAAACTGTAGACTAATTTGATTTGCGAAATCCACACATTTTAAAGGAGTGCCTTCTTCAACGAAATTTATCGAGCCAAACTTGATCTTTAAGAAGGGGCATGACTTTATGAAAACCTTCGTCATTTTTCTACCCTTTCTTGAAATATTTTCTGATGATGCTAGCATTCCAAGACCTGTCCAGTGTGCCTTTTTTGACCCTGCGTAGATACCCGCAATCCCTCCCAAAAATACACAATTTACTAAAGACGTGTTGACAAACGTTACAAAGAACAAAGCATTCCTCGCAGCCATTTCGCTATTCCATTCCATCCGGATCAGTACTGTTAAAGCTAGTGATTGTATTAGAAGCGCACTAAGGATGAAACCTGATAAGCCTTTTTGGAATATGGTGTTAGACAAAGTCACAAGTAATTGGAGTCGTCTGTAGTTGACAGCTTTGAAGAGACTGTCGCTATTTGGAAAGCCGGATGACACAAACCTTGAAAAAATGAAATGTTTAGAATTCAACCTAAATCAAACGTCTACTACTTATTTATTTACATGAAAAGCAAATCCTTAATACTAAGGGTAGCCAACGTTTGAACGTTGCCGTAGAAGAAGGGTGACGCCAAGAACATATATACCATTAGGTAGAGATTTACTCCAGTTACCAAATAACTTGTGATCATTCCAATTCCAAAACTCTGAGTAACTGAATTACTTAGGCATTCTGGAATTAACCAGTAACCTGCTCGGCTTGGGTGGCAAGGAGAGATGTAGTGAGCTCCTGGGATAAATACGAATGGAAATATGGACGCCAACATTGTAGCCATTTGGGCGCTGAGAATAGCGAGCTCATCAATTATTCCGGGCTTTCTTTGGAAATTTTTGTCTGCAATTGTTTTAAAGTAATTTTTAATGTCATTAATTTGCAAAGTTGTAATATAAATACTTACTTGGACAAGTCCAATAGGTTTTGGTGATGCCATTCACAAACGAAATAATATCTTTCCCATTTCTTACGCAGGTGCGGCACAAAACGTGAGCACCTGAATTAGAGAGGATTCCTAAAGCGCAAACTATTAGTTCCACAGCAGTTGTCTCATGCAAAGGAAACGCCACTTGGAGGACTAGAATCAAAACGAAGACCAAATGCAAACGGCATTTCCTTTCTAATTTGGCTAAGGTTTTTGGATCATCGTTGAAGATAAGTAGTTTTTTCTTGCAATCCCAGTAGAAAGGCAAGCCTTTTAAGATACTAGTAATTTTACAGTTGATTTCGAAAAATGAGAGATTGTCAGTTAATATCATTTTGAAGGGTTGAAAACAAATGAGCTTTGACATAACTTTGAAATGATGGTTTGACTTTCAAACCCGGAAATATTTGTGAACGGAGTTAAGAAGCATTTCCACCTTTTGGTTGTAATTACCTACGCCTCTACTTGATTTGGTTGGTAAACTTGAAGATAAATTTTGGCATAAAGCTTTCCCATTTTAAGTTTCTACTCAATTAATTCAATTATTTAAAATTAAGATGTAAATAATTTCAAATTATTCGCATTAACTTGCTAACCATCTTGCTTTTAATTAAACACGATCATAAGTAATTCCCTATTGATGTAGTAAATATTTTGCTTCTTGTATGTTTTTTCTAGCGTATTTTACAACATTCAATTAAGCTACTCCTTTTCTAGATGGTTACTTAATAAATTTGATTAAATAATCATTAGGGATTTATAAATATTAAAATAATCAGAAAGCAAAATGTAATTTTCTAGTCATTTGTAATTTACACTTCTAATTTCGAAAGAATATAAATACTTGTATTAGAAAAGGGGTTTAGATAAGCACAAGCTAAATAGATTGGATAATCGGAGAGGAGAGCATGCAATATTAAGAAAGCAAATCGTCGCCCTATATGCCAACGGGGACACGTCATTTTTCTTAGATTTACTAAAGGGACACTAGAATTTTCTTAGATTTCCTAAAGGGACACGAGAAATTTCCTAGATATGCTAAAGGGACACACCCTTTCTAATAAATTTAGTAAAAAACATAGTATTTCACTTATCCATGCAGCTAAAGCGTAAAAATATGACGGATTTAATATTAATGGTGTGTCCCTTTAGTATATCTAAGGAATTTCTCGTGTCCCTTTAGGAAATCTAAGAAAATTCCAGTGTCCCTTTAGTAAATCTAAGAAAAATGACGTGTCCCCGTTGGCATATAGGGCGACGAAATGTTAATAATTGTTTCAAAGAACTTTTTCGGAGAATGTAAGATGATGGATTTGTTAAAACCAGAATTAGGATGGACTTGGGCTGAGTTCAAGCTTTAAAGTTGAATTAAGACTTGTATCAAGTTATTTATCACATGCAAAAAAACTGAAACTGAATTGCTTAACTTATAAGTTAAATTATACCCGAAAGCTTTTATATGAAAGTACCAACATTTTAATGACATTTACGGTTTAAGTTTCCTGCATATGCCGCAAGCATTTGTTTATTTTACCTCGGTTATTTATTACTTTGCTGAACTCAGCAGCAAAACCTGAAGGCTAATTTGATTCGCAAAATCCATACATTTCAGAGGAGTACCTTCATCAACGAAATTTATAGAGCCAAACCTTATCTTTAAAAAGGGACACGATTTTATGAAAACCTTCGTCATTTTTCTGTCCTTCCTTGGAATATTTTCTGATGATGCCAGCATTTCAAGATCTATCCAGTGTGTCCTTTTTGACTCTGTGTGGATACCCGCAATGCCTCCGAGATATACACAGTTTATTAAACATGTTTCCACAAACGTAAGAATGAAGAAGGAATTCCAAGCTGACATTTCACTACCCCATTCCACTCTGATCATTGCTGTTAGAGAGAGTGATTGGATTAGGGTTGTAGCAAGGATGAAACCCGTTACACTTTTTTGATATATTGAGTTAGCCAACATGACAAGTAATTGGAGTCGTCTGTAGTTTACAGCTCGAGTAAACAGATTGGTATTTGGAAAGCCTGATGAAAACCTTAAAAGCCAAGTGAAAACTTTAAATGCTATTAAGAATATTCAATTTTTACTTACATAAAAAGCAAATCTTTAATACTCAACGTCGCCAATACTTGAACATTGTTATAGCAAAAGAGCGCAACCAAGAAGGGAAATATTAGAACGTATATATTTATTCCGGATATAAAATAATTTAGAATTATTCCAAATCCCCCGGATGGAATAGAGTGACATTCGGGTAGTAACCAGTAGCCTGCTCGACTAGGTTGGCAAGGTGAGATGTAGTGAGCCCCGAGGATAAATACGAATGGAACCGCTGGTGCCAGAATCCAAGCCATTTGTTCTGTGAATACGCAGAGCTTGTCAATTATTCCCTTTTTGCCCTTTAATGGACTGGCTGAGCCTGCTTTGCTTATTCCATTTACAAACATGATGATTTCTTTCCCATTTTTTACACAGGTTCGGAATAAGACTGAAGTGCCTAAATTGGGCAGGATGAATAAAGCGAAAATAACTATTTCTACACTAGTTATCTTAGAAAACTTAAAGGCCATTTGGGATATCATGATTAGTATAAAAAGTAAATGCAAATGGCGCTTTCTTTCTATTTTTATTAAACCTTTTGGATCGTCTTTGAAGCGTAAGAGCTTTCTTTTGAAATCCCAAGAGAAAGGGAGTCCTTACATGATACTGATGTTTTTAAAGATTCTTTCGAAAAGGGACAGATTGCCGGTTAGTAGCATTTTGAAGAAAGTGAATGAGGTTTGTAAGAAAATGAACGAGATGTACATAGATATTGAAATATTTCATAGGAAAATGCCCATTTAATGCGTCAAAAATATAAGCATAGCTCAGCAACAAAGATTTTTCATAAAGAACGGGTTAAAGTACAAAGCTCAGTTTCCACTTGAAGCTTTCAAGGACTTAATTTTGCTGAGCAAGACCATTCATTTCACAGCTTGACAGTTTTAACATGTAACGTGTATCATTTAATGCATTAATGCTTTTCAGACAGGCTCTGTCTCCACGAGAACCTCATATTCACTTGGTTACTAGATATGTTAGGATGATGCAATGTGACATTGTAAAGTGCACAACAGATATCACGTCCTATTCTAGAACTTGCAGTTGAGTGGCGTACACAATCTAAATTTAATTATAAAAAAAATAAAATCAGCAGCTATTTGAAATGGCTACTGAAGCGTTGCATAATGTAAAATCATGGATTGGTGAAAACCACGCAAAAATTGGGATTGTTGTTGGTGGCATTTATGTGACATTCAAAGTGGGAGTTTATCTGACCGGAGCAATTTTTGAGCTAAAGAGGCGACATGCCATGTAAAGAAATAATTATAGTAATTGCTAAAGGAAATAATTAACTTGGTTTGTGTTTAATTACAGAAAGAAATGGGAGAATGCTCCAAAAGATGTTGTCATTTTCCACACAATGCGAAGAGGAATCCCGATCCCGAACGTGTCACCTTTTCAAATGAAGTTGGAGACTTATTTGAGAATGGCAAAGATTCCTTATAAGGCATGGCATATTTAAATGTGCTTTTGAGTTGTGAAATTTGACATAATATATTTTAGGTTGACTTTGAAACCCCATTTGGTCCAACAAATAAAACACCTTGGATCACTTTGAACGGAGAACATTTTGGAGATACCCAAATCATAATAAATATGTTGAGAAAGTAATTGTGTCAAATATCAAGTTAGCTAAATATATTCCTTAAAAATGATTAAGTATTTGATTTGTTTAGAAAGTACAACATCAAATTAGGAAATTACTCGGAGGAGGAGGAAGCTATTGGGAAAGCTACGAGGATTATGGTTGAAGACCATATTTATTGGTAACTAAAAGTTAATTGTTGTTTTGACTATTTTATTTTATTAAATGCTTTTTTTATTACTAAATGGCAGGGGTGGAATCCTGTGGAGATACGTTTATAGCAAGGGAGTAGGCATTGAAAAAATATTTGACATTCCTGCATGGAAGGTCAAGTTGTTCTTTGGGAGCTACATGGTCAACAAGTATAAGCAGTTCACTTACGCCCAAGGATTAGGCAGACATTCACCAGAACAAGTGATGGAATTGATGATGGACGCGATTAAATCATTGTCGCTTATTCTGGGCAATAAGAAGTTTATTTTGGGGGATGAGCCAAGTGAATGGGATGCTTCAATTTTTGGACTTGTCGCACAAGCGTTGTATACAACGCCAGGGTCTCCGTATTATAAATTTATGACGGGTAATTAAAATAATAATATGGAGCATTGGATTGATAACGGTTTTAATCAAGTACAATTTTAATGTTCAATTACAGAAGANCCAGAACAAGTGATGGAATTGATGATGGACGCGATTAAATCATTGTCGCTTATTCTGGGCAATAAGAAGTTTATTTTGGGGGATGAGCCAAGTGAATGGGATGCTTCAATTTTTGGACTTATCGCACAAGCGTTGTATACAACGCCGGGTTCACCGTATTACAAATTTATGACGGGTATTTAAATATTTTAATTTTTATTTGTATTTAATGAATGATTTTTTAATCAAGTACAATTTGAAAATTTAGAGGAAGCTCCAAATCTTCACAGCTACTGTTTAAGAATGAAGGAGAGGTTCTGGCCGGATTGGGACCAATGCTTGGCACGTTCTTCAAAATAACTGGAAATTACGCCCTGCTTTTCCATCACTTCCCTTTCATGTAGTCACTTAGCAGCTCAGTCACCAATTTTGGATGCTCAACGACAAATGTATTCCATCCTTCGGTTTCCATTATCTCCTTTCCATGCCTAAATTAGAAGATATAAAGACTAATAATTTTTTTGTGCTTAATTTGAAGAAATTATATTAATAAATTTCTCTTACAGTTTAACAAAATTAATGACATGATTTTTTAATTGGACGACGGAATGTCTATCAGCCACAACTAGCATTTCTGCTGCATTTTCAACGGATAAACTTGTCGCAATTATTCCCGAACAAATATTTTTTAACCCATCAACCCCGTATTTATCACTAACAAATAACAAATCCATGGCCATCTCCTCAATCTTGTCAACTTTCCCGGTGTAAATGAACTGGAGGAGTTCCTCCATCACTTCAGGGCTCACATCTTTGATCTCAACTCGACTACTTTCACTCTCTTTCATTTTATGCTGAAGCATCGAAGCAAAAACGGGGGAGCGGCAGCTCAAGATGCTCTTGTGAACTTTAAATTCACGTCCGGCTACATCCAATGTCAAATCTGAGAATTCCTCAGACTTCAACAAATTCTTAAAATCTTTCGTTAAACAACTTAGGGCATTTTGAACTTCCGGCAAAACCGAATTGTTCGAAAGATTCTTCGTTTTCCCGAATATTATTATGGCACAGCGCAAAGTCAGAGTGTCATTGTGTAAAATTTCTGGAAGCTTTTCAAGCAAAATGTTTTGCTCTATCAAATGCATACTGAAGGCGGTGTTGTTTTTCACTACTTCGTCGTCTGCTTAATGAAAGTCTTGCCCTTTCGCATTCAAAATTGTTACTTTCCATCTTGCTTTCACTCTGACTTCACTGATGTTTATTAGTTCAATTCGCACCATATTCTTATCATCGCAATTTCGAGTGAAAAATCGAAACCTGTTTGTAAAAATTAGTTAAGTGAATTAAATTACAGAATGTTTAACTTTGCAAGTTCAGTCTCTTCTTATTTTACCTTATCTGCCATTTCCAGTTTTCGTTGCCATTAATAATGAAAGCAGGGGATAATATAGTTTCATTAACGCTCGTCAATACACCTTTCCGATAAGCTGTAAAGTCATTGATTGACCAATTATAGCGGTATTTTACGGATTCCACCTTGAGAATTTTCAACTTATTAGTTAACATGTTTAATTTTGTTTTGAATTGGTATTATAGTAAATTATTTACTTGAGTTATGCCCCATTCATCAGTTTCTACTGGAGGTGTGCAATTTTTAAGATCAACTTCCATAGTTTAATTTTTATTTTTGAATCTAAAAGAGCGCTCAAGTTAATTCACGAATGAATTAATATTTTAGGGAAATACTTGAACAATTACAAGATGACATTTATTTTCTATTCTTATACATGTCTAGCCGAACAGCCTTCTATTTGCACTACTAGACGAGGTGATTCATAGCAAGAAAGAACTTAGGTAGTTTCCAACGCAGAAGGAAAAGTCGATCAAAACAGCGAGAATAGGAAAATAGCTACCTAACTACGAAGCACGAACTTTCACTCGTCGGATCTACAAGATAGAATGAAGAAAGGCTGAATTATGGTGTGTGCGTGGTACATGCTTCTTTGTTGTATTTTCAAGCTTTATTTGCGCATTTCTATGATAACAAGCTAACGTCTGTAATAAGTCATTTCAAATTGATCATAAATTAACGTCCAACCAATAAATTTCATTGAATATAAATTTGCTTAAAAATAAATATATTTTCACCAATCAACATAGCTTCATTTTTATGCCTTTACGCAATAAATCTCAAAATCACATCCCAAATAAACCATGGAGACTACAATGAATTTATTTTGTAGGTTTATTGAACTGCAACGCTATCCACGACTTATCTGGACTATCCATAATCACAAAACTAATAGAAAACAAGTGATAAATATGCAGGTTAAGAAAGCACGGAATAACTACAAAATATTTTTTATTATTTGCCTTTAAATTCAAAACAAGATGGTAATCAGAATATCCGAACCTTTTACATATATGGATTTGAACATCTAAGTTAAATTGATTGGAGACGTGAAAGGGAAATTCCTAATATTTAATAATTGTCAATATTACTTCCTCAAAGATGTCAAAGACAAGCCAAAATGCTTACGTGGAATACTTTGGAAATATGTGTATAGCAGAGGAGTAGGCATTGAAAAAATATTTGACATTCCTGTATGGAAGTTCAAGTTGTTCTTTGGGAGCTACATGGTCAACAAGTATAAGCAGTTCACTTACGCCCAAGGATTAGGCAGACATTCACCAGAACAAGTGATGGAATTGAT
>JAHZMU010001669.1:0-15353 GCA_027743725.1 Rambutsinella grinnellia
ATTGAGCCTGTGACTGGAATGATGTTGAGAGTTAGTATGAAGATACAGCTTAGTCTGATACTAAAAAGGGTTAAGGATGTGTCGGTGTTGAAGAAAGTGCCTGAAATGCTGTTTCCTCTGTTTTGGGCGGATGAGGTATGACATAAAAGGGATGAAAACTTGGAAGATTTTTAATTGATTCTGGTTTCTAGTATGCGGCTATTACAGAGGAAAATGTGGAGAAAGTCAAGAACGCGTTATGGATTATTTGGATGGTGGATCTTTGCTCAAAAATCGGTGTGGTTGGTTTGGCGATTTTGTTAAGCGTGTCCATTGTAGGACGGAAGATGAAATGGGAGGTGGAGGAAAAGTATGAGGAGAATATGAATACGGAAGTGCAGTCAATGCTGAAAAATAATATTTAATTTTTTTATATAGTTTTTTATATGAAGGGGCATTTAATAATAATGTAAATAATAGAATTTTAAAACGTTCGAATTATTGTACCATTTTCTTTGTTTATTCAATTCCTACACTCTGGATTACATAATGTCAGGGCTATCAAGCAAAAACATACAACATTTACCAATATTTCAAACTTAAACATTAAATTTTAAATTATGACAAAAAATCATGAATTGATCACTTCCAAATTAGTAAGTTTGTGAAATCCCATGTAGTGGCGCTTTAGATTTTGTTTTTGTGCACATTTGTAGTTACAATACGGACAATCGAAGGGTTTTTCACCCGTATGGATCCTAACGTGTGTATTCAAATTACTAAGGTGAGTAAAAGATTGATCACAAAATGTGCAATGATACGGTTTTTCACCTGTATGGTACCTAACATGCGACTTGAAATTACAGGAGTAGGCGAAAGAGCGACCGCAATACTGGCAACTATATGGCTTTTCACCCGTGTGGCTCCTAATGTGCACTTTCAAAACTTCAGGCCGAATGAAAGCACGATCACAATATGTGCAACGATATGGCTTTTGACCAGTATGGTTCCGAAAATGGGTTTTAAGACTCCATTTACTGTAATATGTCTTGGGACATTTGGTGCAGCGGAACAATTTATCTCCTTTCCGAATCTGCAAATCAATTTGTAAATTTTGAGTTTTGAGATTAAAACAAAATTATCATTAAATAATATCTACCTTTGCGTATCTACGAATCAATGGCTTCTTCAGTCCAAACTTGATGTCTCCAGATGTTCCAGGTTTAACTGATATTTCAGAACTCTGAACAAGGTTATCACACCGAGTCAGTTTTACATAACATTTTTGTAGGGATGATTGGCTTGAGATATTTTTATTTTCATTCCCCTTCCTCTCCACCAAGTTGTGACATGCAAGCTATAATTAAATTGTTTTATTAGAAGTATTAAAATTGCATAGAAATTTTTGATGAAAAAAGTAAATTGTACCACTGTTACATATCTTACGTGTTTAATAAGAGCTGGCCCATCACCAAAAATTTCAAAACAGAAAGGACACTTCAATTTAGTTTTTAATTTTGGTTGCGATTGATTTGAAGTAGCCATTTAAGATTTAATAAAATAACAGTTTTAACTAACAGGGACAAAAAATATGTCTACTCGGTTTAGTTGCTTGTGAAGCAATAAAAAGTTTTTAACAATGAAAATAAGTTCGTTAAAAATAGAAAGGATATGTTTGTAAAGTAGACTTTTAAGTACCTCTTTATTCAATGAGCAATGTTCGTAGAACGCATATTGAATAAAACATGCAGTGACTTACATTACAGGTTTTAGCTTGAGCTCTGTGCTCTGGAGAAATATTACTAAAGTACCTAATTCAGAGTCAACAGTGGTTACCACTAAAAAAGGCGAACCTTTACTTGACTTGCATTTCGAAGGAGACATTTTATTATTTACAGAGGCCTAACAACGCCACCAGAAGTCATACACTTATTTCATGCACGTTTCCACATATTATAAATAATATTTTATTTTAATCATCTTTTTTGTTTATTCAATTTGTACGAAACAGTATAAACTTTATTGCTTTCAAACAAAAGTATTCGCACACAACATTCTTCAAATCTTTCAAACTTAAACAATTATTAATTATCAGGTATAAATCATGAATTAATTACTTGCAAATTTGTTAATTTATGAAAGCTTTTGTAATGATTCTTTAGATTATCTTTTCGTGCGAACCTGTAGTCACAATAACAACATTTAAGTGGTTTTATACCTTTATGGATGATGTAATGTCTTTTCAAGGTACTGAATTCAATGCAAGAATAGTCACAAATCTTGCAATGATATGGCTTTTCACATATGTGGGTCATAACGTGTATTTTTAATTGATATAATCGGGTGAAAGCACGATTACAAAATGTGCATTGATATGGCATTTTACCCGAGTGGGTCATAACATGAAGTTTTAAATGATTTGCCCGAGTGAAAGCACGATCACAAGATGAGCAACGATACGGCCTTTTACCCGTATGGTTCCGAAGGTGGAGGTTTAAACTGCTTTTGTGAAGATACGTCTTGGAGCATTTAGTGCAGCGAAATACTTCTCTTTTCCTTGTTCTAATCTGTAATCAAATTTGTAAATTATGAGCCGTGAGAATCGAAAATAAATTATGTTTAACTTACTTTAAAGGATTTTAATGGTTTCTTCAGTCCAAACTGCTTGTCTCCAGATATTTCAGGTTTAACTAAACACTGATTTAGAAGAAGGCTGTCGCAGCGATTCAGTCTAACATAGCATTGTGGCAAAGGCGCTTCGCTCAAGATGGTTTTCTTTCCATTTCCTGTTCTCTCAACTGACTTGTGAGATGCAAGCTAAATACAATTTTAATTAAAAATTTTAAATTGTGCTGTAATTGTTTTTAAAAATTCTATAAATTGTTTATGTTATCTTACATGTTTAATAAAAACTGTTCTATCAATAAAAATTTTAAAACAGAAGGGACACTTGAAAGCAGATTTGGAGTGTAATTTAACTGGCGATTGAGTTAAATTAGCCATTTGAAATTTAATAAATTGCCAGGTTTAAGGAACAAACAATATGTCCACTGCGTTTTGCAGCCTTTTGAGAAATAAATAGTTTCAAGTAAATAAAAGATGTGGATAAAAATAGTGGAAAGGGTTAGATGCAACATGCAGACCTTTTAGTACCTCTGCATTTACTTATAACTTTACCTCCTTCGACTCAATATGACTGGAAAAATGCTGAGATTTAAGCTATAGAATTTAGCCTGAGCTCTAGATATTTTGGGAAAAGGTGAAGTACCTATTTCAGATTAAATTAGGATAAATTTAAGAAATGTACGTATTAGTATAAAGTTTGAAAAAAATATTAATAGTGTTTTGTAGTCAATGGGGAAAATAATATTTAATTCTTTATGGATGGATGAATTAGTTTACATTAAAATTATGTTTTGATGGTCAAATGGAGAAGTTCAGAGTAACTTATCTAATTGAACTAGGAATTTTTGCTGTATTTTTTCTTTATTCAATTAGAATTAGAGTGTTGCATCGAGTCACGTTTGGCTCCGGGACTCGTTACTCGCTTGTACTCGTACGAGTAACGAGCGAGTTTTGAACAACTTTTTCCAAAAAGCGAACGAGCACCGAAAGTATGGCAAAACCGGGACTCGTTTGACTATTTTTAATGAAATTTCTAAAAATTTATCGTCACACCAAAGACCTTTGCAGTCTAATGATAAGATTACTGCATAAACAGCATTATTGCGTAGCCAAAAATATATATTCGTATACTTTGACTTGAAAATTGATCCCTCGACGTTAAAATAAAAGCAAATTTACAAAAACGAGTACGAGTACGGGACTCGTTCGGGATTTTTGGCAAACGAGTAACGAGCGAGTATGGACTGAGCCGTGAAACGAGCGAGCGAGCGAGCGGACGTTCAGACCTCCAATTGCAACACTCTAATTAGAATACATACTCTCTAAAATACAAAATCTTTTAATATTTTAAACTTTGATACTAAATCATTATTTATATAATAAAATCAAGAATTTACAACATCCAAACTTGTAAGCTTGTGAACCGTAATATAATGGCTCTTTAGAATGAGCTTTTCTTGAAAATTTGTTGTCACAAAACGAACATTAAAATGGCTTTATACCTTTATGGATCATAATATGTCTGTTCAAATCACTGGACTGGGTGAAAGAACGCTTACAAATCGTGCAATGATATAAATTTTCACCCGTATGGGTCCTAATATGTGCTTTCAAGGTATCAGGGCGGGTGAATGCACGATCACAAAATGTGCAACGATGATGCTTTTCACCAGTATGGGTCCTAATATGTACTTTCAAGGTATCAGGGCGGGTGAAAGCACGATCACTTTTTACCACTATGGTTCATAAAGTGGACGCGAGCATTTTGTCTATGAGGATACTTCTTCGGGCATTTAGTGCAACGAAAAAGCACTTCTCCTTTTCTAGTTTGAATCTACAGGTCAATTTGTAAATTTAGATTTTTGAGAATTAAGACTGGATATTTATTAACTTTATATCTACCTTCACGTATTCCAATGGCTTCTTTGGTCCAACTTCTCTGTCTCCAGATATTCCAGGCTCTGTGGGAATATTAGGCTTAACTGAACACTGAATAAGGTCATCACAGCGAACTAATCTGACATAGCATTTTGGGAGGGACGCTTCACTTGAGATATTTTTCTTGCTTACCAAGTTGTGACATGCAAGCTGCAATTAAATTAATTTTTGTTATTTAAATTTTTGAGATTTTAATGGCATTTTTGGAGAAGTAAATTTGGCAAGTGCTTACTATCTTACATGTTTAATAAGAGCTGGTCCATCAGCAAAAATTTTAAAACAGAAAGGACACTTTAATTTAGTTTTTAATGTTGGTGGTGATTTAGCTAAATCAGACATATTAGATTGTAGTAAATTGATAAGTTTAAGGAGCACAACCAGTTGCCTAAGCTGCTTGAAATGTAATAACAAGTTTCAAGGAAGGGAATAAGTTTAAAAATATGCATGATTATGCCATGGATGGGTTAGAAGTACCTTTTAGTACCTCTTTACTTATTGGGTGAGAATTTTGTTTTCTTAAATTTACTCTGTATGGAAAAATGAAGTGGCTTAAGTTACAGATTTTAGCTTAGCTCTAGATATTCTGGGAAAATATTAAGTACCTTTTTCAGAATAAATCATGGCAGCATAAAAAGGCCAATGCTTAGTTTACTTGCATGTAACGGAGAAAATTTCATTTTTATTAGATAATAATGCTTGTCGGCCCAATACCAGAAGAAATCATGCAGTGCTAGACTTTTCTCCTTTCAATAATTACATAATTTCTTCTTATCATTTTCAGGTGTTTGCATTAATCACATGATATTCATATTGGAAATTTTCAGGTGTGAAATGAATTGATTAAATACCACTTAAAATATCAGCTTACATGATTCCAATTTTGTTGCTAAATTAAATAGACATAATACAATTGACAATTTTTCATTGGTGAATAGGCTATCTCCAACATTAATTGAAGTGGGGTATTTTAGCTCGCTGTTAAATTATTTATCAATGCCTAATCAAAATGTCAATCACTAAAATCAAGTGAGCTCCTGAATATTTAGTACAAGCTTAGTTATATTGAGGTAGTCAAGTTAAATCTGGATCATTTTTAAACCACATCTGGTCACGATGAAGTCTTCCATTCTTGCCCTAACCTCTTGGCTTTTGCCTCTGGTAAAATGTTTAATTTAGATTTTTTAAATGTAATTTTAACCAATTTTTTTAGCCGGGACGCCATGGATTCCCGAGCCAAAATTCGATGACCATTTCACTTTGATGCATTCCATCTACCAAAACAACACCCGTGACTATGGCCACTTAATCAACGTGTTATTCTACGGCGACTCCATAACAGAAGCCTGGTATTATACAGGAAAGCCCATCTTTGACGAATACTACGCTCCTCTCGGCACCGCTAATTATGGAATATCAGGAGACAAAACAGAGCATATCTTATGGCGAATGCGAGATGGCGAAATAATGGCGAATATGTCACCCAAGTTATGCGTCATCAAAGTTGGAACGAACAATATTGGGTCGAATCATGAAACATCAATCGCCACAGGAGTTATTGTCGACGTCCTTGAAATCAGGGATAGGCTGCCTAACACTAAGGTTCTGCTTTTGGGCGTTCTTCCCCGACAAAACGAAGAGTTGACAAGGATGGCTAATAATATTAATGAAATTATCAAGTACTTAGATAACGGCAGGACAATAAGGTATTTGGACATGAGAGATCATTTTTATCGCGGTGGGAATGACTTTGCAACTGAATTGTACACTGAAGATATGGTCCATTTAAGTGAAGCCGGGTATAGAAAATGGGCTGAGGTTATGGATCCTATTTTTAGAGAAATGTTAAATTCTTAAGTTAAAAACTAAAACGATTTGCCTGAAATGCGTTTTCGGAGAGAACGATCAGGCCATATTAAAATAACTAATTCATATTCTTATAAATTGTTATAGATTTTAATTATTTGTAAATAGTCTGCCTAGCTGGAATTGGTAACTGGTGCCTCGCAGTCGATTTAATTTCTTTTATTGAACTAGCGCTCAATAACAACAAAGCATTTCAGAGTTGTATTTTACCATTTCAAAAGCAGTTTTTTGCGACGAACGCCTTATAAAAATATCATGCCAATCGTTTACAAAATGCTTCTCCTAATATTTATTCACGTTCTTCTTTTAAAAGAAGCATCTGCTATTTCTCATTTAGATATTTCCAAAATTCTCTACCCATTTGAGACCTGCTTAGTTCATATTATCGACTACGACTTTGAATTTCATAAAAACGAATCTGAATCTAGTGGCATAACTCATGTTGTATTGCATCAATCAAGCTTTACTTTTCCAGTCGTTCTTTCTAAACACAGTTGGGAAATTAGCAAAGCTACCGAATCACCATTTGAAGGAAGAATACCATTTGAGCTTAAATGCAACGGGGAATACTTCACACTGGCTCTAAACACGTCCGAATTCTTCTTCCGTCCACCTTCCCCACCCAATCTACTTTGCTCTTTGCAGCTAACAATAAATCTGTGTCCATCGTGGTCATTTGAAATGACGGGTCTTAATTCGTTGTCACAAGATAAATATCACATTGTTCCAAAATCTCATAAGGATCTTATCTACATGTTCCGTGAAAGTGATCCCCTCTTCCAAACCGTAAATGATGAGTTATTACTAATTGGTAAAAAGCTATCAAATCCTTTTAACTACATGACTTACTTCAAGCACAATTTATTCCAAGCTTTGGTCACTTATCCATCCACACTTGCAACTGAAAGTTAGGTAAGATGGGCAAAGAAAATAGACTACTATGAACGAGACAAAATTCATTTCAAACATCCCTATTATATCGCAAACTCTAATACAAAATTTCTAATTACTTTGGAGCAGAATGGAATGGTTTTACAGCCCCAAATGGTACAACTAATTGTCATTGAAGAAAAAAAACGTCCAGCCTTTATGTTATATTCTCTAAAGCTAGTCCCACTTGAACAGTTTTTAAAAGGCACTGCGTCAATTGCAGAAACTAACGACTTCTTTTTGCCCCAGTCTAGCTACAACGGTTGGGCATTAGAAGGAGGCGATAGTGAAGATATTCTTCATAAAAGCTCCTCGACAATGATTTTTATTAATCCCGTTTTTAAATTGATAAATAGCCATAAGCTTTCATGCGCTTTCATCACTCTCTTAGGAAGAAATAGTTCGTGTTTAATCGTCAAAGCGATTGACATAAGTTATGTCATAAGTTTTGCAAGGTACATATGCTAAAGATTATGTTAGACATTTTAAAATAAATTATGTAAAATTAGGCTACTTTGCATATGCAGGCCCGACACACACCAGATTTATTACGTGTGATGTGAAAAACATGGGGTATGTATCGCTACTCGAAATGGTCACTTGCTTTGATCTCTCAATCTGGATAGTTATTATTGTGTCATCAATAATCACACTTTTTATTATAAAATTAATTGAAAAATTCCATCGAGATGGAAATCTACTAAAAGGGAAAGACCAGTTCATGTTTCTTGTAAGAATTTTACTAGAAAAGGAATCCAATTTGGTAGAACTTTGTAGTGGAAAGGAAATTGGTAGGGTTTTAAGGAATTTTGTTCCGATTTGGCTATTTGGGTCGATTGTTATTAGCACTTGTTACAGGGGGAAGAATATTGAGGAGCTGACGGCGCCGATAGGACCTAATTTATATGAAACATTTGAGGATTTAGTGAACGCTAATTTTACAATATTTTCCCCAAGTTTGCACAGTAATTATCACGGAATTAAGAAAGATGCGGGGTTAAACTTGTTCCTTGATTTGGCGACAAAGGTGGTTGTTGCGTTAAAACCAAATGCAAATAGCTCGCAAAAAGCAAAATTCTTTAAGAAGGTACATGATGTAATGTACAAGCCAGAACTAATTGTTCAAATTCTTTCCGAAAAGGCTGACAACGGTTCTCATAAGAGCTGGTTTCTTGCAAAATTGGCTGATCTAGTATATTTCCCAGAATCAGAAAACGAATCGATTGAGGCGAATGACAAGAATTATTTTCTGGAGAAAATAAGCCACTGCAATAAAACAGCTTTGGCCATAAAACATATTGGACTAAATATGTTAAAGGATAGCCTAATTTTAAAGCTGTGGGCGGATAAGAAAGAGAATTGGAGAAGAGTGACAATCGGCAAGGAAAAGCTGTTTGAGGAAGTGTATGGGCTAGTTCCAGAAAGTGTGCAGTGGAATGTGGACTACGCATTACGAAGATTTCGAGCAATTGATGAGTTTGGATTTGGCAACTTGTTTAGGAGGTGGAAACAATGGATTGAAATGAATGTGGGGAATGTTAAGGGACAAGTTGAAAGAATTTTGGGGGAAGGGAAAGTCAGAAAACTTGGGATGGATGATAATATTGTTGTGATTTTTGGAGGATTGTTAGCATTATTAGGGATCACTTTGATTGTGTTTTGTTTAGAGGTTACAAAATATTTTATGTTTAGAGAAAAAGTTATTGTTTTGAATCATGGAAGGTAGCATTTAAATTAAAGTAAGAAAAGCAAAAATTTGTATTAACTAATCTGATTATAGAAGATTTTTACTAATTTCGGAAACCTTGGAAAGTGAGCGTGTCTTGCGCCCCACTTACCCTTCTGTTGCATCAATGACAAGCTGAGGGCCGAGAGGAGTTGACTTTCCTCCCAAAATAAATTAATTTTGTGTTCTACAAGTGTAATCGTCTGCGATCAACTATTCTATAATTAAATCTGAAGCATAAATTAGCCAACTGACTTACTCTTTTTACTATTGAAAAACCATTTGCTCATTCTACTTTTATGCATGCTGACCTGTTTTTGTAACTTGCATATAACTATTGGTAAAATGCTAATTCTTGAGCAAATTAAACATTTTGAGAGAAACTGCAAAACCCTTTTGCTTATTAAAGGGATCCCTCTCAAATGGGACTCGTCTACCAAGACCCTTCTCCACGAAGAGATTGCAAGCAGTCGCAGACACCTAACGTTCCGCTACATCTTACATTGCGTATTAACAATTAGTTTAATATTGCAGTTTGTAATCGATTTGGAGAAGAAGTCAGACAAAATCTTGTGTTGCTTTGCCATTTTCGCAAATATTATTATCAACACAACATTCAGGATATGCATTAGCCATTCAAAAGAAATTGCTCTATTTATAAATGGCGTCATTAAAACAGCAATTGAGACCTCGAAAGGTAATCAATAATTTTTATCTTATTTGCCCATCTAATTAAATGACTTATGCTAATTTCAGACATGGAAAAAGGAAACAGACATGGCTTAATCTACAAACTAAATGTATTAACAACTCATGCTGGATGGCTGATCTGTGTTTGCTTCCCTATAGCTTTCTCTTTCGGTTTGCATTGGAACTCTCCATGTAAACCGAGCTTGGCTGGATATTGGCTTTTGCCTGAATGTTCAGCATATTTAGAATGTTCAGCAACAATAATAGCAACGCTTCTAAAAATAATTGTTTTAGGTTTAAACATGTGGATACTCTCGTTCGCTACGTTTGCTCATAACTTTTTATTTGGAAACGTTCAAATTTTGGCAACCCTTTCAATACGAGATCTTTTTGCAGGCCTAAAAAGTCAAGATGAAAGTTATGTAATAGGATATAAATGCATTCAAATTCTAACACATATTTCAAATGAAATTCAGCAAAAATCAGTAATGACTTGTATAATAATTGGCTCCATTTTTACTCAGTCTTTTAGCCTAACATCACTAGTTCGAATGGGGTGGGAGGAGGCTTTGCTAAACAAGTTGTTTTTCCTAATGCTTTTTGCCGACAGCAGTTTAATCATTTGTGTAATTCTAGGAGGCATTGCAGAGATCAATGGCGAATCAAAAAGATTCAAAATTATGTTGGCAAATTCGCTTGTAAATTATACAAGAAGGTTTTTGATGAGAAAAATTGTTAGGTCGCTGAATTTGCTAAAAGTGAATTTCGGTTCGAGTAATTTTATAGATCAAATGACGCCTTTGAAGTGTCTGGATGTTGCGAATCAGATTAGTATGCAGATGCTTATTTTAGGTGGTGTTAAGTAAATAAAGTATTAAATTGGGTACATTTATAAAATCTAATGATCAAATGAAATAATATCGAAAGTGATCAGGAAATAAACAGATAGTTACACTAAGACACACATAAAATCCAAATACTAAATATAAATTATATTTCACTGCTTACAACCAAAACTTGTTAACGATATACAAAAGTTTAAAATTTCAAATTGAATTTAGCATTAATTAAAAAGTATTATATTAACAACAAAATCATGAATTTATTACTTCCAAATTTGTGAGTTTATGAAACCTTATGTAATGGTTATTTAGATTATTTTTTCTTGCGCACTTGTAGCCACAATAAGCACATTTAAATGATTTTATACCCTTATGGATCATAATATGGTGCCTCAAGGTGCTGCGGTCCGCAAAAGAAGCACTACAAAATTGGCAACTATATGGCCTTTCACCCGTGTGTGTCCTGATATGTACCTTCAGATATTCTGATAAGGTGAAAGCACGATCACAAAATGTGCAACAATACGGCTTTACACCCGTGTGGGTCCTAATATGTTCTTTCAATTTATCAGAGCGAATGAAAGCACGATTACAAAATGTGCAGCGATGCGGTTTTTCACCCGTGTGGGTCCTTTCATGATTCTTCAAATTATGAGTAAAGGGGAAAGCACGATTACATGTCATGCAACGATACGGCTTTTCACCCGTGTGTGTCCTAATATGTTCTTTTAATTTATAAGAGCGGGCAAAAGCACGATCACAAGTCGTGCAATGATATTCTTTTTTACCAGTGTGGGTCCTAATATGTTCGTTCAATTTATCAGAGCGAGTGAAAGCACTATCACAAAATGTGCAGCGATGGTTCTTTTTACCTGTGTGGATCGCAACATGTCTCTTTAAGTTCCAGGAGTTGGTGAAAGCACGACTACACAGTGCGCAATGATGTGGCTTGTCTCCAATATGATCCAGAAAGTGAACGTTTGCACTTATTCTATGACGATAAGTCTTCGGACATTTAGAACAACGAAATACTTCGCCTTTGCTTGTTCGAATCTGCGAATCAATTTGTAAATTAAAATTTTGTGGAATGAAGACTGTATAATTAGTAATAGTTTAATGTCTACCTTCACGTATTTTAATGGCGTCTCAGGTCCAACTTTTCTGTCTGCAGATTTTACAGTTGTCGAGATGTCAGGCTTAATTGAGCTTTGATTTGCAAGGAGGTTATCGCAGCGAGCAAGCCTTACATAGCATTGTGTCAGGGAAGTTTCACTTGAGATATATTTCTTTTCTTTCTCCTTTCTCTCCACCAAGTTGTGTAAAGCAAGCTAGAATTATTTAATTGCTTTTATTATTAAAACTAACAAGATTGTGATGGAATGTTGTAAATGAATGTTAGTTTTTTAAGTGTTGCTTACGTGTTTAATAAAAGCTGGCCCATCAGCAAAAGTTTTGAAACAGAAGGGACACTTGAAGGCTAATTTCGGTCTTAGTTTTACTGCCGATTGAGCTGAATCAGCCATTTAAAATAGTAAAATAACAGCTTTATAAAACACAAAATATGTCCGTTTGCTTGACTTGCCTGGAAAGCAATGAAAAGTTACCAGTTGTATAAGTAGATTGTTAAAAATAGAAAGGACAATGGTATATGGATGGATTAGATGTAGACCTTTTAGTACCTCTTTATGTATTACAACTTTGCCATCGTGAATGGAAAAGTGCATGGATTTAAATACAAATTTAGCTTAAGCTCTGAAGACTATGAAAATATTAATTTTGAAAATACCCAAATCCAAATCCAAAGTAAAATCATGGGTTTAACAGCATTACTAAAGATCAAGCACTTATTTCATAACCGTTACCACTCATGAATAATGATGGTTTTACTTCCATTGAATGAATAATTATTTCGCTTTTAAGTTTTGACATTGATGGTCACGCGATGGTCATTTTTGGAAATTTTTAGATGTGAAATAAATTATTATAATGTAATTAATAAGATTGGATAAACTGGAATTAAAATCTAATTATTAGATAAAATAAGATAACCTTTATGATGGTCAAATGCAAAAAGTATGCTTGTACTATGAATTTTTGTAGCATTTTCTTTATTTAATTTAAGCAATATTAATCATACAATGTCAACAGTACCTTCAAAGAACTAATAATGACTTGTAATTTTTTTTAAATTTCAAACAGTAAGTTATTAATTAATAGTAATGAAAATCATGAATTGACTACGTCCAAATTTGTGAGTTTATGAAACTGTATGTAATGGCGTTTTACATGATCCTTTCGCGAAAACTTGTAGCCACATTGAGAACAATTAAATGGCTTTATACCCTGATGGATTCTAATATGTCTCAACAAGTTGGAATGGAAGGTGAAAGAAGAACTACAAAATCGGCAACTATAAAGATTTTCACCAGCGTGGATCCTTTCATCTTCCTTCAATCTATCAGAGCGGGCGAAAGCAAGATCACAAGACGTACAACGATATGGCTTTGCACCTGTATGACTCCGAAAATGGACGTTTAGACTCCATTGACTGCGGTATTTCTTGGGACATTTAGTGCAGCGAAACAATTTACCTCCATTCCTTGTTTGGATCTGCAAATAATTTATTAAATTTAGATTTTGGAGAATCGAGACTGAATAATTATTAACTTAGTTAACCTTAAATGATTTTAGTGGCTTTTTCAGTCCACACTTTCTGTCTCCAGATATTCCGGGGATCTCAGGCTTAACTGAACACTGAACAATGTTATCACACCGAACTAATTTGACATGGCATGGTGGAAGGGACGCTTCACTTGAGATACTTTTCTTGTCATTCTCCTTCCTCTCTACCAAGTTGTGTAGTGCAAGCTATAATAAATAATTTAATTGTTTTTAATGAATTAATATTGTCGAGTTCTCGAAAAAATAAGTAAATTTCACAACTCCTGCTTACATGCTTAATAAGAGCTGGCCCATCATCAAAAATTTTAAAACAGAAAGGACACTTAAATGTAGTTTTTGGGAGTGATTTAGTTGAAGGAACCATTTTAGATAGGATATCCACTCGCTTCAGTTGCCTGCAAATCAATAAAATGTTTCAATTCAGTCAAATAAAGTGGTTAAATGGGTTAGAGGTAGACATTTTAGAATTTTATTTTCTGCTCTCACCTGAAACTTTACACTAATTTGTGCCATGAACTTTATCTGTTGGGAAGTAGTGGTTTTAACGAAAATTTACGAATAGTACGTGTCACTAACTAAAATGTCGAAATTATTGAATTTTTCCACTTCCAATTATTCTTGACAAAAAATATAAAAAAAATGTTATGAACCTACGACCAATGTAAACAATAACTGCCGCGTGTGTCCCAAACAACCCCAAACATATAACAATCATGGGTTATGCATATAATCAGTTGAGGTTTTAAAATGCTTAGAAAATTAAATGAAAAATAAATAAATTTTCTCATTTGTTATCCCCATTTGAGAGTAGATGAAAGATGAAGTTGCTAAATATGACTTTTTGCTAAATATAGGTAACCCACTTGGTAAGCAATAGATTTTAATCACCCCAATTAAAAATCAGCTTATGTATTCCAATAAAAAGCTTTGAATACATCTGTTTCTCCAAACGTGATATTTTCATAAGCATAACAACATCTGCTCCTCTTTCACCTAGACCCTCTTCGTTTCTTCTGAAGAAAAGTGTAATGAGTTGTAAACTGTTATTTTCCTCCTCTCTCTAGAAGGTCTCCCATTTCTCTTTCTTTATTGGCACTTTCACCAAAAATATGAAAAACACCAACTGCACTCAATCTCTCTTTTGCTCTTGGTTTCTCCCCTCTCCTTATGCAGAGAGAAGAATGACTGCATTGACTTAAAAAGGTTAAACCTCAAGCAATAATCCATTAGAATAAATTTTGTCGCATGAAATGTCTGGATTATTCCAGACATAATTATGAAGGAATGTGGATTGGATTCCAAATTGAATTATCATTTCTCCAAGACACAACAGCTTCAGTCATGAATAAGAGGGGGAGATGAAAGGACAAAGAAAATCGATCTGGAAAGAGAAATCTCAGCCTCTGCAGCAAAACTATTAACAGCTTAATAGACTTTTTAAGTAATTTTTAAGACTTTTCACACCACTTGAGATCAAGAAGAGATGGACCTTGACTCTAGTCCTCTAAAAGCTTTCACTCTTTCTTCGGTAAGCTTGTCATATAAGCAGGGTTTTACATTTCCCCGAAGTCATTTCAATTATTTTTTAAATTTAAAGTCAACAAAACAAAACAACTTCAAAACTGTCTGGAGGGTGAAAGGCTGGCGCCAGAATTTCAACGTCCTTCAAACAGTGGCTACTTTCACCTTTGACCTCCCAAATTGTTCACTCCGCTTCTTTTTCAAGAGGAACCCGGAGGTTGTCATGAACCAAGGAAGGCATAAACCAATCTCGTGCACGGAATGGTTATCTTTGTGCGTTACGCTGGAAACGGGAAGTTTGCCTCAGGCTTTTCTAATAAGTGTTGATAAGCTTGGGAGTAATGACCAGCTTATCTTTACTCTCTTATCAGGTAAAATATTGAATAATATTATTTCTATTTAAATAAATTATAAAACTAATATGTTTTTGTAGAAAAGCAACTCATTATGACTCCACTACGTCCTCAAGTCATCATCCCTTACTTTTTTCCTTTGCGAACTATCCCATGCCAAAAATACTGGCGTCGCTTACTGCCCCAAGTGCCCCCAGAAGAAGA
>JAHZMU010001670.1:0-21716 GCA_027743725.1 Rambutsinella grinnellia
AAAAAAAGTCTCCCTGTGGCTGTCGCTGTCGGTCGTGTGGATGAAGACATGATCTGATAAAACGTGATTCAGCAGATGTCCATTCAGAAGCTTACAAGAGTGGAAATCTTAATTGAAAACAGTTTCCCCTTCTATTTTTAGACGTTACAATACTCGAAATCGGGTATAAGAAACTCCTTACTTAGCAAAATTAAAAGGTAGGTTCAGGTCGAATGCCTGGAAGGATTCCGATACCTCCTACTTCACACTTTCACAGCATCTGTGACTCATCTCTTGAAATTGTTTTATACATCCATTCTAACTCGCCCCTTTTTTCCTTACCGATTGAAGCAGAAAATACACTTTCCGCTTATCTGCCTTTCTCTTGTTCAATATCCTATACATTTTCTTCCTCAAACTCCAACCCATCTTCATTTACAAAAATTGTTGGCTGGCCCTACACGGGTTGCGAAAATCCCCATTTGATTTACTTACAACTTGGGAACAGTCTTAACGATTTGATATCGGCCTCAATGGAGTACTCAGGGAGACGTTGTGAGTGACACCCGAGTCTACGTGCCTACCCGAATGCGTAGAAAGAGATAGGCACTCGGAGAAAGTTGGTAAATAAAACTAATGAAAAAATGTTTCACCCGAGTATCCTAGCCCAAGGTAAACAAAGACGTTTATTCTCATCTTATAGAACGGCAACCCATTTAGCTTCTACGAAGGCGAAACATGAACTCTTAAAATGAATCGAAGGAATTACAATCGTTTTTACAGCTGGAGAACGGAGCTCTTGAAAAAATTGATGCTTTTCTCCTCATTCGTCCTTGTACTGATGATAAATGAAGTGGCAGGGAAGCCCCTTTTGATATGGAAATTGAAAAATGCTCGAGTAAAAAGGGTATAGAGGTGACTGCTGGTCCTGACATAAAATTCAGATGTAGTCGGTTATTTATGTAATGAAATGCGTCTTTATCTGTGTCCCGTCCGGAGGGAGAAGGGTTTGGTCAAAGATATAAAGGGGGAATATTATGACTGCAACGCTACCATTTGAGTACTTTCTCTTCTAAAAAACTTGCATAGAATATTTCAGAGCTGCATAAAACAATAAAATGTGAAGTTGATATATATTGAATTGAAAATACAAGATTTTATCAGGTAAATAAAATCACCCACATACAAGCATGGGTTATCTGTCTACCTTATCGTCAAGAATTCTCTCAACAGAGAAATCGTAAAAGTTTCTATTGATTCTACAAGAACTGTTTATAACTGCCTTGAACTACACGGATGCACGCACTGCTTCCTGTGTTTACGCCAAACTCATAAAGAATTGATACCTGAGCAAGCTTAAAAATAAACTCTGCAACTGGGATTGGGATATGCAAAGGAAAATTAGAAAAGCCTCTTGGTGGTCTTAAGAGCGTGCGGTTTGAAAATGGCAGAGTCTCTAAAGCCTTCTTTCCGCTTTGATGTGTGTAAAACTAAGCAAAGAAAATAATCGGCTTTGCTAGGTTTTCACATAAAAATGGGGAAAATTCCCAAATTAACGATCCTTCCTCGAGTTTTGTGGAAAGTTGTGGGGAAGTGTGATGTGTCGTGATGAACATTGCTTCTATGATTCTGAATTGCTATCTTTCTCTCCAGGATACTTACCACAGGAAAAATATCACGATCGCATTTTATGATAAAGTGATTATTTCACATTGAATATATATGATCGAGGAGAGCACGATGGCACGCACGAATAGATTTTATTATGAAAAGAATAGTTGATAATTTGATTAGACAAAAAGGATATTTCCTATTGCATTCCCAGTTCTTATTTTATGTCGGGGTTCACACCAACTGACATTGAAAAATGGATGGGATGTCTATCTTATGAAAATATTTATATGGAAATATAAATTCCAGTCATAATGGCTTCACACTGTAGCCCCTAAAACATGCAATTCCTTCCTCAGAAACTGTTCATTTCACTGTGGCTTTGTCACTTGTACTCTACCATTCCACCAAGACGAAGCAATTTCATTCTTGGATAAAACTCAACTTTCTTTTGTGCAATCAGCTTCGCTCGAAGCCATAGTATTGGTATACATGGGTATACATGGGCTCATGCCACGCGAGCAGACTATTGGCACACACATGAATAACGACAAGAGTGAAAGCAACAACCAAGTCGATACAAAAACACGAGCCTTTTCATTATTTACTGGGTTCCTTCCACTTTCAGTCTGTTTCTCAAAGTACATTAGTCATAGTCAGACTATCCTGATATAATTCGCTTTTTTGGACATAAGCCTCTTGTACTTTTGTTATTAAGTTGGAGGGAAAAAGACAAGCTCACATCACAAACCATTTTGTGTTATGTTCTTGTAATGCATAATAACAATAGTATTATGTAGCTCGTAACTGTTTGCTTTCTCTTTCGGTAGAAAACTAAATATTTTATACACCAAGCTATATCATAATGTGCCAAAGGTTATTTCCCTCTTCCAAGTAATCCTGGAGGTGATGTGATGTGAAAGAATGTATGAACCTGTCTCGGAGTGAAATGTAAATGGAGGACAGACCGAGGACAGGACAGTCTGATGAAATGAAATGCTCTCCACGTTTACAGGTTCTTGATCATGTTACGCAATATGAAAGGAAAAAATGTTTCCCTTTCTCTCCTCGAGGAATGACAATTTGCGTCTGCTCTCGATTACCATTAGGGAGTAGGAAAAACAATAATGTGAGTGGTGATGGGATACAATTGGAATGGTAATATGGGATCCAGTGGAAATGGAGAGGCAGTCAAGAAGCTAAGCTTAAGTAGCCATTTGTTTTATGGTTATGTATGTTTCATATATGAAGGGGAAATCTGGGGTGGAGGAAGAGAAAATATTAAAAGGATGGGAGATGAGAATGAAGTGGAAAAGTAGAGTGGAGTAAAAAGAAGAATAAAAATTGGATCATATGGGTGAGGATGATGCCAAAAATATTAATGTTTGCGTTGAGTAGGAAATATTCTACATAGATAGTAGTTTGGCCCAATGGTGTGTTCCGAGTCAGGACTTTTGATTGATAAGTAAATGAGTTAATGTATGTTATAGGGCAAATAGAACAGTTAAAAGCGCTAGCGTGTAATTAACTTGACAGATTCAATAAAGTCCATATTAATTAACCGCCAATATGCCTTCGTGGCCCTCATCAATTCAGCCGAGTGACCTTCCATTCAAGAAGACAAGGACAAGTTTGTCTAAAACAATAGTCGAACACGTTAGGCAAGACTATAGATTAATTAAGTTTGCGTCACTCCATCATTATTCACTCCTATAGAGGTCCAGTACTTGCACGTCTAAAAACTTGAACAGCACCTGAAGTGCTTGTAATGTGTCAAGTGTAATTAAATTAAAAGTCAGGTTTATTTATCCACTCCATACGTTTTGTCAGACCTATTATTCCCGGAAACTTTGGCAGGGAAGGTGAGCTTGATTGATTTCTTAAGTTTACATGCGCACCTACCAAAGTTGCGAGGCAGTCATAAGTCACAAACTTTTCCATAGTGCACATATTTACATTACCAATAAGAAAAGTTTGGGGTTCAGTCTCATGGAATGTATTATGCTTTTAAAATTATTCCAGCACAAAAGCTTTTTCCCTTTACACTCTACTCTATTCCATCTAGAAAGGACGAGAACAAAAGACAAATCCCATTAAACTTGAAGGAGGCAAATGGATACAATAAAAAATATTCCCTTTTCAAAAACTTATTTGCTCTTCCAAGAAAAGAGCTTATCTCCTCTCCACATATTTTATTTATGCTCTTATAAAAACGCACTAGTGAAGGATGACAGTCAACGCCTCTTTTCAATCACTTCATGTGCAACCCAACTCTTGAATTTCTTTAAAACATCTTACATCAGACCTTTCTCATCTTAAAGTGTTGCAAAACAAAAGCACTTTCACCACACTCTATATCAGTCCATCTCTTTTAACTCCACGGACATACCACGTTTCTTCCAGTTAAGATGCCAGTCATTCCACTTTGGGAATATACAAGTGCTAAAATAACTTTTCTTTTTATATCAAGACCATATCGTGATTCATGATGTTGAACGAAATATTTTATGTACGTTCTCCGCCAGTCAGCCTTGGCTGCTTTATATAACTTTTCCCACTTTCTTTATTGGCATCTGCCACTTATATCAACTTGAAGTGTAAGTTATTATTCACCCTATCTTGTCCTTACACACTTACTTTTTCCCTATAAAGTATATCAAAAGCAGACGATTTGCTTCACAGTTGAAGTGCTCAACTGTTTTTAAAAATGCAGTAAGTAATTGACTCTTTCTAGTGAAATTTTCAAAAAGAAAATGGAATATCGACCTGCCTCAAACTTATTATGGAGGTTGCGGAAGTAAATGGCTTGGATTATTGCCTGAGGCATTATGTTACGTAAGTTAGATCGTGATATGAATAGTAAATGAAATATTAGAAGAAGTGAAGCCAATATCTTTTATAGCTTGAGTCACAAATCCTTATCAGATTTCCCGGATGTAAAAGATTTCATTCCCCTCAATAATTACCCACTGCATGGGTTACCGCTCCCGTGGGTAATTATTAGGTTCTAGGAAAGAAATAGTGTTTTTATCCACTTGTCATCATTAAATGTGTGCACGTTTCTTCCACACAATTTCATTCTAAATATCCTGCTGATACGTATGAAAGCTTTCATGAATTGTTTTTATTTACACATTTTCTAGAGCGGAAGAGCTCTGACATAAATGTATCGCCTATAGGACATGTACTTACGGTTGTTTTCACTAAACACGATGACTCTTCGCTATGCGATTTCTCAGAAAAAGTTCCAAGCAGTGAAAGTGCTTTCCTCCTGCAGAGAGAAGCCCCATTAGTTGCAGAGTTTTTAAGTGAATCTTCATAAATTCTACTTTTCAGAGATGGCCTTGGGACTCAAATGACATTTTAAATTGGATATAGCCATTTGATACGAAGATAAAAGAATTCCAGCCACATCATAATAGTGAAAGCTTTTAGAGATCTCAAACTGTTTCTGCTTCTGCTTCACTTCATCTGATCCCAATATAATTAGGGTAGATATAAAAGGCCTATGGCTTACGGAGAATCCCCAATGGTACCATAAAACTCATTAGGTGGGATTCCTTAACCCTCCATGTAATTAAGCTTGGAAAAATGCCTGGGCGAAAAAGCTTACGCAGCCATAAATTTTGGATAAAATTTTTATTTATCCATGATCCAGCATAAAATCGTTTGCAAAGACAATTCAGTTAGGAAAGGTTAGTCTTGCAATCGTTTCCAAAAAAACATAAATCCTCACTCAACATCTGCTTTAAGAAAATGTTTCAATTCTTAAATCTCCCATTATTTTTCTCCAACCGCAAGACATCTTATTTAAGTAGAACAAACTTTGTGACGTACCATCATAAAGTAAACAAACAAAGCTGGTTTACATTTGGTCTAAGCTTTCATCTTCGCAAAACGAGACCTCAGCTTAAATAAACTCTGTTCCCAGTCAAAAACCATGTGGGAACTGGGAACCGATAAGAGAAGAGGATATAGACAACAAACTCATAAATTGGAGTAATGTTCCGTCACGAGTGACGTTGTTGCTGATAAAGTACATCCCATATTCAAACCCAAATTGCTATTGAGAATCTATGAAAATTACTTATAAGCATCTCATCTCACCAGCAGAAACAAAAACAGTCTGCAACGGCAGACAAAATTGACAAAGGAAGTGTGAAAATAGGTCAATAATATGCATTACCAAGTTTGATATAGGTATACTCATATTTTTCGCAAGTGTGGGCAATCCCAGCATATGATCTTTAAGAGATAGAACGCCTTGTGCTTACCCAGTAGGTAATTATGTGGAGTATCTAGTCCAGAGCTACTCGAACAGATGAAATTTCACAGACTATGGCGATGTGTTTGCCGATTGTAGAGCAAAAAAAGTATATTAGAATGGCTTTCTTCGACTTTTTTTTCTACTCCTTTCCCGACCAGACCAACAAACTTCCAGTTTTCCTTCACTCTTCGCTGCACACTGCATTCACTGCTTTCCTGTTGTCCTCTCCCGTTTAACCGAAATAAGTTCTACTATAATCCAATTCCCTCCACATGCACATCTTATTTGCTCGAAGAGTTTTGGGGGATATAGCCACTTTTAGTTTAAACTTTTACAAACTACCACAGGCCTCACAAACTGCCTGGAGAAGATGGAAAATGTCTAAAAAATATTGTCTGTTTTGAGTATATTCAAGAAAAACTTACAAAGACCGGAGTGAAAGCACAAAAAGGATGATAACACTTGAAAAATAAACTAAGCAGCTTATTATATGAAAACATGCAAGAATAAATTTGAAGAATAACGAGGTGAAAAGTAGTGAGAAGTAAGCACTAGTTATACCAGCAACACGTTGTTAACAGAGCTCCACCAGAGAGACAATCTTTTCCTACTGGAACGGCCTACCATAGGAATCCGACTGAGGATGGAGGCTGAGGGAACCCGGGAAATCAATTCCAGAACTGAGAGCTCTTCCAACAGGATAAAAAATGTGTGTGAGTCAGCCAAACTATATGAGATGGGGAGAGGAGACTCTGTTCAACCTCAACCTAAAAAGTCTAGAGAAGCATTGGAAGGTAGCGTGTATAATGTCTTGTAAACATGGAATGGGAAAAGTGGAGAACTGAACAAGCTTTTTTCCACAGACTCTGAGAAAGTGTTTCAAAGGCAGAGAAGAGAGCTCGGATGAAGCTATGGTTTGGAGTTGGAGTGAGTGAGGGCTTTGAACTTTGTCGTTTCCCACTATCCCTACTTTTACTACACAGAACACTCATATGAGCTCCTCCAAACACGCATACACACACACTAGTCTGTGGGTCGGCCATCGACTTCCCTCTCAGAGCCCGGTAGCCTATCCCTACTATCCAGAAGTGGATCGGAGAAGCTCGCCATGAAATGTCGACTTGTCTAGAGAGCACTATGGATAGAACGCTATGCAATTCCAATTAATTTCGGCAGTGTTGCATTCATATATAATGTGGAGCATTTGAGAAAGAGATGGAGATAGAGTATTGGGTATAGACATTCTGGCAACAACTAAGACGCTGGAAGCGACCGAAACTCAGAGAGGGAATTGGGAAAAACGTGAGACGGCAGTCTTGACAGCACAGAAATAAATTGAAGGTGTTGTAAAACTGAAGGAATCGTTTCCTCACACGCCGTCAGACTAGACTGGAATAATAATTTCTGGAGAGTTGTACTTCCGGGCTGGAAGCCTTATAAGATTTGCCTGAATTTGACAGTCACACAAAAGAAAGTTTTCTCCAGTTGGATGGCTGGAAAACAGGCAAGTTCGCTGAGTAGACATGAAAAGTTTTTATTGGAAAGCTGTAAAATTCTCTTGGACATTGGAAGAAACTCAGATAAAGATTTTAGGGATTTATGCAAATTAAATCACAACCAGGAAATTCTGTAATTAACAATAAAAAGTAAATACTTTATTCGTCTTTTTTAAAATAATTTCCATGTTCATATACATTTCGCGTTTCTGAGAAGTGTATCTCTTATGCATAAGCCTATCGTTATAATTTTTTTAGAAGATTTAACAACTTTTGTTTTAATTTGGGTATCAAGCGAGCTTGCGAACAAGTTTAACTTTAATGGTATTTAATATTATTATCCATATTTTCTGGAACAGAATAAGGACAGATGGATTGGTCGTCTTGTCGTCTGTTTAGCATTCGCAAGCAACTTTCAATTTTATGATTTGGCTTATAAAAGGCATAATAAAAATTTATTATTTAACAAGGAAATGCACAATTAGATCGAGTTATATTTAACTACAAATTTTTTTATTCCTTTTTAATACTTAATAATCTCAAGCATATAAACGATTAAATACTTTTACAAAATACGTAAAATATTCACACAGATTGAAAATAATTGGTTTATCTGGTATCTTTTTCTAAATGCAAAGAATAAAATCTTACCACTATTATTTTGATGGAATGACTAACATTAAAACAATGAAAAATTCGTTGTCTCTTTTACATAAAAATTGAGAGAATAAAAACATATATACTTAACATTTATTGCTTATCTATTTAAAAATGACTTTTTAAAATGTCTCAATAAGGCAGGAATGTTTTTTCATGAAGTGGTTTACAGTTTCGGCTTTATTATGCAAAAAAGCCATTTCCGCTTTTCTTTTAGAAAATGGCAATAGCTTGTCTTCAATTAAAGGTACTCTGCTTATCTATTCGATGTCTCGGCATATCCGTAGCAGATAGGACTGCTCCGTTAAAAGTGAAATGGCACTAAAAAATCTAACTTCCGGTTCTAAAGACAAGATAAGAATGTACTTGGGTAACATTCAGCAAAAAAAAAAGAAGTTTAGCACTCTGACACAAACACTCATTCTCTCATCCCTTTTAAAACGTTAAAACTCATAAATTATAATCTGGGCGAAATTACAATAATTAACAAAACTACCCATCTTCATCACTTAAATCTGCGTCGTAATTACAGTTCTCCTTGTAATAACAGGTTTTTCATTATGCGTCTCTCCATTCGTCCAGTTTCCGCCATTTCCTTGATTATTTGCATTATTATTCTGCAGGAGGGAGGAGACTCGAGGCTTTGGTTTTGGAGCTACCTTCGGCGTCACAGGCTTATTCGAGCTTACACCATTTTCCTGTGAAAAATTAAAATTAAATCTTCCAATTTGCAAATTAGATATGATAAGCCCCACCTTCCAGTTAGTAAAAGGTGACGCGATATTTAAAAAACGACTCGATATCATAGAAATAAAATTAGAAAGGAATACAAGAATAATTTGCGAATGATTCATGCAAAATTTACAGACTTTGTGCATTTATTTTTTGCATTTTGTACACTTGAAAGAAATACGTGTATGTACAAAAATGGATTGGTTGTTGTGCGCGTAAAAAGTGAGATGAGTTTGAGTAAAGCCGTGCAAAATTACAGTATTGATAAGCATTTAACATTTAGATAAGTTTACACAATTTCCTTTTCCCTGAATAAGAGCCACCACAATAACCACAGAAAGGAGAAAGTGGAAGTGATTAGTAGATAGATTACGAGACACGTTAAAATCTTTTTATCCGCGGGGAAAGTTTAGACTTTTTCCGCATTAAGTATTATGAAAAGAGAAAGGCATTTGGTAAATTGCCATTTAATTGTTTTAGCAAAGTTGTTAATTTTGAATAGATAGGTTAATAGTTTTGACAGTTATTAATCTACAGTAAATATTTAGAATATTTTTGAGAGAGAAAAATTTGAATTTCTGTTGTGGACTACTTTCGCACAGGTGGCGGCATTTATACGATCCCGTACAACTTACTCTATCAAGTGATTCTTTTGTACAGTCTGGATTTTCCACTTCCTGCTTATCTTCTGCCCCTTGACTCCCATCGACCTCTGACTCATTAGTAGTTGGCATTAGGAAGGGGTTATGAAATGGATTGGTTGAACAAGTCAAAAGGGCAGCAGTGATTGCGTCAAATTGTTCGAAAGGATTGTTATTGTCTTTGTTTGTCGTTGCAGTGGCAGTTGATGTTGATGCTGATGAAGCATCATTCAAAAACGGGTTTGTAAAGGGATTGTTAACGCTAGTCGAACTAGTCGTTGTTTCACTGCCCTGCTTAATCTTAGCTGCTGTTGGCCCTTCTACAAGTAAAATTTCTTTCTCTTCATCAAACTCATTTTGTTCAACGTTTTTGTTTGTCTCTTTCAAATTGAAAATCTTTGGGGAGACGCTTGAGCTCTCCGGAGTCAATTTAATACGTTCAATTTTCCCTTTCGCAGTAAAGTGCGTAACTGTCACGGGTGGTGAACCCGGAGGGAGGAGGGGCATGGACTCATTGTCCTCATCGTTTAAATTGTCAATGTCTGTCTCAACAGCAGTCTCAGTTGAGGATGCCAATACGGACTGAGTAGAGGTCAAGGGGCCATTATAAGGCAGGGTCAGTTTATCCCCTCCCTGTTGCACAATAAATAAAAACCGTTGTTTTTTACTCAGCAAACTAACACTACTAATTAATTTAAAAGGTACAAATAAAAAATCATAGTGTATGTACATATTAATTGTGAGAGAGCGACAAATCATAGCTACCAAAAAATTAAAGTGGCACACAAAAAATTACACAAATTAAATATCTCTTGCAGGCACAACCGGCATAATTTATGTCACGATTCGTGAGTTATGTTACAAATATTTGGATTAATAGGACGTTAAAGCCACTGTAAGGAAATGAAAAAGGACACACGTCACACACAAACCGCTGTAACGTGAACACTCAATTAAACTTCATGGACAATGGATAAAGATATCTACTTGGTGGTGATTTTTATTCTTTGAAAAATGAAAAGTGTGACGATTTCAACTTCCTTTCGTAAATGATATTCGACACGCGCCCATTTTTATATAATTTCTGCAGTCTACTATACAAGTAGGGGTTTGTACTGTTTCCGCTTTGTTAATTCATGAGTTACACTTAGCTTGTGCTTGAGCACGGTTTAATTAAATGAAAATACCTGGACGTTTCTTTTGACTTACCACAGAAATGAAAGTGGCTTGTTCAGTGCTGCCGTTTTCACGGCCATTCTGAAGAGCATTCTCACGCTTTTTGACTGTTGGGTAGTTGTCACTATGACTGAAAGTAAAAAATGAAAGTGAATGATGGACTCCCCACAAAAAAATTAGGAACGGAAGTCAGAAAGAATTATTATCACTCTGCTTACCCATTTAGTAATGTATGCGAAGTTCCATTGGTTTCAGCAGAGCTTGGTTTCTTCAAGTCGTCTTCGAGCTGCTTTGCCTTCCAAATATTACACTTTACCTTATCTGGAGGGAGCGGTTTTGGCAATGAGAAATACTTTGTTTGGTTATTTGGAATGACATTAACATCAGCATCGACCACCGTCTCCGCTGCCATGAAGCCGCCATTCTCTTTCGCAATACTTTTTATAAGGTTATCCAAAGGATCATCTTCAGGCGGTGGAGTTGTCGAGTTTTCATCAGGAGGAGATGCTGATGAAGGACTAGGGGTAGATCGAGATGTTGGTGTGACAGGTGGTGATCCAGATGTGGTTGCTCTTTCATTTGGAGAAGAAGTACCACTTCTTGGATGCAGTACGCGGGGCTCCTGAGTAAGTACATTTTCCGAATCGGAGGTATTTGGTTGGGAGACTTTGGTTGTCTCTGTGTCTGAAGACTTGGATTCGCTCTCCTTTTGGGGAGAGTGCAGAACAGGTCGCTGCCTCTCGCGGAGAATGTGGGACTGTCGGCGAGCGTAGCGTTGGCTAGGGCGTCGTTCGAATTGGACGGTACGACGAGAACGATTCTGGGCGAGAGTTTGGATTTCCGTTCTCCCGCTGTTGTAATAATTAGGTTAACATTTAATATTTCTTGAAGCATTTTGACGGACATTTTGGTATGAAATAATCTGTACCAATTTAGAAATGAGTAATGTTTCATGATTCTGCAACTTCCTATTCCTATTTAAAATAACAGCAATCAAAGAAATTCAACTTACCAATACGGTATGCATATCAACTCCATACATTTCAAGGACCTTTGCTTTGTTCAAGTAGTTCAACTCAGCCTGAGCTGGAGTTTGTCCCCTGGAACAGTACAAATTTTACATTGAGCCACCTTCTTTCCTTGGATTAAACGCACTAAATATCTTGAAAATCTTACCTTAGCTTCTTAAACTCATCCAACATCTGAATCTCCATATCTTCTGTTTGTTCCGGGGTGAAACGAAACTCAGATATAAAAGACGGGGTGTGAATCTCTGCTTCATAATCTCCCAGTTCAGCTATAATATTTTGATATTAATATTCATAAATCATCCATTTCATCAACATCAAACTGTTTTCATAATGGATATCCTCAATCTTACATTGTAAAGCCAACGCCCCCAACTCTATCGCCATCTGCGGAGGTAGTTCGGTAAGCCGTCCGTTAAAAATATCCTGCTTAACTTGGAGGAAAAACTGGTATCTAGAAAATCATAAAATTGTTTTTTAAAAAAAGGAATGTGGAATAAAAAGGTACTGAACTCTTCCTGTCAATTGTCTAGAAGAAAAGTCTAACCTAGTTAATTCCTCCCTCAGGTGTTGTGGCTCTGATGAATAAAACTTCACTTTCAAACGCAAAGTGTAGGGGGGTCCGACTAAAAATGGGAAAAATATAATAATACATCAATTTACTCTCCTTCACATATCACCAGACCATAATACAATTTTCATTTAAATGCAGATTACATATTGTAAAAATTTATAAAAAACATCATGACTTTGTCGTCATTATATACCCTTTGATTCCTCTTTTTTAACCAACTTCACGAAATAAAAGTGACACTTGAAGCCTTTATCTCAATTACTACCGCGTGGGCTGAGGGCTGATCATTTAATCACTTTTCTTATTATTTTGCATCAAATAAGTAAAATTATAAGGAGCCCCCTGGAGTCTTTCGATTTGTGTTAGAAATACTGCCATTTACAATTGTTAACAACTACATGACAGTTAATTTACCACTATTAAGCCACAAGAGCCAAAGTCATATCGAATTGAATACAGTTGGTTCATTTTTTCCGTAAATATTTAATCATGTATGATTTTTTTCTATTGAGAATCCTTCTACTTTGCATAATGACTGACGCTTCAAGCACACCACTATTGTCAGCTTAACATTTCCACAAAGGAAAATGGGTTATTATTCATTACTCTCCGAAAATATTTTGTAAAAATTATTTGAGTAAAATTATAGGTTCTAAAGAGGTAATGGTGGCGGCATACAAAAAGGAAATCTCCCATACTGACTTTCCAAGCTTGCATAATCATTTCTATTTTCTATTTTTACAATAACTTGACTGCCAAAAAGTTTCCCCAAAACAAACAAAGTAAAGTGGCCAACACACGTCCACTTCTAATATTGATTAGGAAGATGGAGTGGGATGTGGAATTACCCAACTGATACTCGTCAAAACGGCTGAAAAACATTGAATTGACTCTCGAATCTCGATTGCAGTCAAGGAAAAAAACGAAGAGTCTTACAAAAAGGCTTCATTAAAATGGCTCATCATCAGGACGAGATTGATTGAATGGACATTGTTAACTATTAGTTAAGGTGTAAGCCTGAAGCTGCAGTTTGTTAGTCAGCATACATCAATCATTACTAAAAATAAAGGATGACGATACGCATTACATCTAGTCTCTGGACACAAATGGCCAGTCTCACTCGACAAGGGAGTGTTTCTTGATATTTGGCTCGGGTATAACAATTGGGGATATTTTTTAACAAGTAAATTATTAGGTAGTTGGATTGAAATGATCACCTTTACTTTCCATATGTAGACTTGAGGCAGAAAATAAATGAGTCATTCCTCTTCCTCACTAAACAAAGTTGTTCAATGAGGCATGAAATGAGTTGCGAATAAATTTATTCAGAGTCTAAGGACAAAGTGGCTCGACGCCTACAAGTAATGTGCTTAATTAAATGCAAAAATTGTGTTGGAAAGGTAAAGTAATTGGCGCCTACATGGAAATAATTGTGGTTCTGATAAGATACGGAGATTTGGATTTGTTTGCAGGTCCAGATGGGAATTTTGTGGATGATTTAGCAAACAAAATAGTAATGCAAAACTGTTCCTAAAAGGTTGGTTGGAGATTGGTGGTTATCGGAGATGAGAATCAGCTCATCAAATGCGCAAACATGTAAGCGGCTTGTTTTACAGTTTACAAAAGTAAATTGAAATTGAGCTTCCAACTTGGTACTGGAAAGAAGTGACTTGCAAACTTCAACGTTGCTTAAAGTGCTTATTACTATTACCAAAATTTTGATCAAAGTTAGGTGGGACGTAATTCGGAAACGGTAGCAAAAAAATTCTATTTCAAACCAAACTATATTCTCCAAAACAATTTTGGCATAAAATTGAGGTTGCTGCATAACTTGGCTCTTCCATATTATGGTGTTCTCGAAACCTCAAAAACACTGCAATCCTCCCTCGGGAATCCACCGCACTATTTGCTTTTTTTCCTACCATTACTCAATCCACATGCAACAAAGATCGAACAAACAATGTTGTAGGAAAACTCATAACAATCAGTGAAAGACTATCAGTTTATTGTCCATCCATTTTTTCTCCCTGGCATAGTTGCCATTTATCTTTTGCATGAGAATGCGATTTGGTCATTGTCCTTTTACTCCTTCTGTGAACAACGTGCTTTCAAATATGATATGGTTACTTGAAGACGCTCGTCAACCCGTAGCTTAGATGCATGGGCATGCGTTCCGTAAACAAGCGTAGATAGTTTAAACTCCGCAGTAAAATGGAATAGGTTAGAGTTACTATAAACATATTTGGCTTTAGCTTAGGCAGATGAGCCAAACAATGTTATAAGCAGGCAGTTTCTTAACCCCAACAGCAAAAGAAACGAGCTTCTCAATCTCAACCCAGCCTGTAAATAAACAATGGGGTAAATACCTACTCTTAATACTTGTTTGCCCCTTTTTTCTCGCCTAATACCTTTTACTGATTCAATCACCTCCTACTTTTCCTTATTTTCTCTCTCGCTTCTCCCGATACGCAAAAGGTGCAGATTTAAGGATGACCATTTAACTTTGTAAATGTTTAATTAGTAAACTAGCGAAAATACAAAGTGTGCTGTGATGCAACGAGACAAGGGGGCTGCTTGCTCGACCGGAATTTTTCATTTGGCTCCATTTTCTCCTCGAGTACCTGCACTTTTTTCAGTCTTTTTTGGCTGACTTGACCGGTTGTGGAAAAATGCAGCGTACCATATTATGTTGTTGTAGTTTTGTAAAGAGTCATTTTTTCAGTCTCGTCTCATCAAGTCCCAAGCCATTTCACTAAACACTTCATCATACTAAAAACAATAAAATTATTTTTTCTCTCCCTGCGTAATCGTAAGGAGATCAACGGAGATTTATAGTGTTTATATCCCAATAAAAAATTGCTTTTGACAATGGTGATGAGCCTGTTCATGATTTACAGCTTAAGATGGGCAATAACATTTGCAGTCAAGGAGTCAACAGCCCATCAAAAATGGGATGAGGCTATTCAGACAAACATCCTGAATCCTTAAGAACAATAGCAGATTTGTATAATTCCATATCTTTAATGGGACGGATTAAACTGTCTTTGAAAATACCTTGAAAATGAGGTACATGCTCTTGTACATTTTTATCTTTCCCCAAAAAGAGTTTCTTGAACCAGGCAAAGTATTTAAAAGGAAATACGAAATGCGTCAAAAATCAAAAGTGCATTAAATGAGCGGATGAAGGTTGGGAGCTTATTTTTTTTCGCAAAAATATGTGCCCTCATAAAAAGCATAACTAGAACAATAAAACAAAAGGAGAAAATGGTATTTTTACGTGATACGGCGATATGAAATTCTCAAGTCACCAGTTTTTTTCTTCCTTCAAGAAAAAGTTGAGAGAAAATATGCAGTGCAATAATGCAAAAGCTGTGAGCTGTTTTCTACACATTCCTTATTATTATGCAGTGGATATTTGAGCTTCCGGTTAAAAATCCTTGTTCCTCGACAATTACACGAGAGTATTTTACTTAAAGGAAAAGTAAGGCAAGCATGATGACCTTATAAAAATAGGAGATGGCTCGCTCCCACCAAGCTTTGAAAATTCATGCTGAGAACTTAAATACTTTTTACGAAACATTTTTGCTCATTTTTAATAAGAATTTATCCTAACGGGTAGCTTCGTATACTTTATCATCGCCTTCAACAGCAGCACTACAACTAATTACTGAGCGTATACGTATCTCCTTCCAATTAGCACAATCTCAATTTTTTTTCTCAGTATAACAGTTGGAATTTTATGAGCCTTCTTATCACACTTTTTTGGGGTAAAAGTAATCCCTGCTATCCTTTTTATAACGTTTAATTGCATTAGAAGTGTCTTATTAAAAATTATAAATCTAAACTATTCTCATTTTATGAATTAAGCTCTGCGAACCACGAGCCCCGTTTTTATCTGAATTAATGACCAAGTTTTAATTTTAATGAGCGAGTGAAATCCCGGTGTAGCCAATTAGTTTAGTGGGGAACTGAGCTTAAGTAGTGGACTTGTTTATCACAAAATCTTGTTACAATTAGCCCATATAAAAGTATCACATCTCAACAGCTTTTTAATCGAGGATCGAGTATCAACCAGATTATTTTTAAGTGGTAGAGAAACAAGAGCTTTAGAGAAACAATTAGTTTGTCATGTTAAGGAACTATCACATTACTGATTCTCTAAACAAGTTAAATGCATTACTTTAAAATGATAGTTGTAAAGATAATAGCTTATAAGTTTCAAAATGACAGATGAAAGTTAATTAGTAATGGAAAATTTATTAGAGCAAATTAGTGGCATTTTATGACAACATTTATGCACATGGTAAATTGTTGTCGATTAATGTAGCGTTTAGATTAACGTACCGTTTAGAAAATAGCCATTACAACCATTATCCTCTGCTCATTATTGTCACTTTCAATTAAATTGCGTTTTCCCTTGAAAAAAATATATTGCTCAATTTTCCACTCATAGAAATCGAGCCATTCAATCTGTCAATTTATCAAATCCAATTTGTTTCCCACATGAAGAAATTCGACAATTCGCATCAATTTCAAAAGCTATTACTTGCGAAAAGTGGGGAAAAAATTGAAGATATCTGTAACAATTGAAAATAAATTGTGTTTCGTGCACAATTACCATTATCATAATAAATGTCATTGGGACTCGTGTGTTATTTGAGTTGTGGGTTCGAAAATGCGATTCGTGAATCAAAAAAAATCGACACTGCACTCATTTTCAACAGAAACTAGTTTGAACTCACATACAGTTGTGTGATGATCAAAAGATTTTTAAATTACGAAAAAGATTAATGACTTTGGCTCATAGCCTTTGTCATATAATAGCGTTTTGTTTACTCCACTCCAATATTACGGCAAGGTAGTAATTATTGCAATAAAAATTATGCTCAGGTTATAATCAATGTAATAATGCAACTCATATTTTCCTAAAGAATGGTCCATCCTCCCTCCTCTCTCCTCGAAAATCTTCGCTCAAAGAAGAGAAAAAAATCCATAAATTTAATCTCAACTAATATGAATATCATCATCATTATCCACCATAATCAACCGAATGAAATAGCTCTCTACACACTCAAGAATGTTGCATTTTGCACAGTTATCCAAATATGAGGGTTACCTCAAGTTATGATGACGATATATCTTTCGGAAGATAATATTTCTTGATAACTCTCATCATTATTATCTTATAGCGCTCGCGTCTTTTTAGACGAAAAAGTGAACCTTTGAATTTTATATTCTAAGAGATACCGGCATTACCACAATTACTACCACCACCGTTATGAAAATTTATTAAATCTCATATCAACCTCTCCTCCCAAAGAATGCTTTTTCCCGACGCGCTCTTCTACAAGAGGAAAAAATTGCCTGGCAGTTGAAAACGGCGAGGGGTCGGTTTGTGTGCCACTTTTTTCTAATCATTTTTCTCTCTTTTGATTGCATATTATATTGTATCGCACGCTGCGGATCGAGATCGGATCGAACTCCTACAAACAATGTAAAGGTGGTTCTTTGACTAGATGAAAATTGGGGAACACACCTGTGCAGTCATAACATAAATTGTGATAGACTCGCTGAGTGACATTGCACCGGGATGGTTCATCTTTCATTAATTTTTTATGGTGATGAGCTCTCCTCTATCCGCTGTATAGAACCAGAGAGCAAATCGGTGTGAAGTGTCAATAATAATATTTAATGGTGACAAGGAAAATGCAATTTACTCCGACTTATGTAAGGTAGTAATAAATCAAAAATTGTATTATGGCGATAAAAAATGTTATCCGAAATGGTTTCATGCTAATAATGTATTTCAACTTACTCTTGACTTGCTTCTTGATCGGTTTCGTCGCATCAAGCCAATGCTGTAATTTAACAAATATTTTAATATCATTTCTCTGATGTAGTAGCAAAAGTGTTGAATGCAATCGTTTTGCTGATTTCATAATAAGTGTAAAACTATGTAACTCACCTGTACATGATTGACATCCGTGAATTGCAACCCGAAATAGTCCTTCTCGATCAAATCCAAATTGTAAAAGACTTGCTCATACAGTTCGCTCCCGAGTGCCTTTTTCTGTAAAATAATAAATGTTACAAAAATGTTAAATAAAAGATAAATCGATAATGGTAATGCGAATACTACTTTTAAATGATTATCATGACATATCACTGAATTCTCAAAGGTATCACGGGTCTTTATCATAAATCTCAACCCTTCTGAAAGCGGTGAAATCGGATAAGCTACAACTACCGTGTACCACATCATCTTCATTTATGGCTTTTTCTCAAACCACAGAAGCAAACTATTCTCTGCATGACTAGTAGAGATTTTTAAAATGCTGAAAATTCATTTTTGGACATTGAGTAAAGACCAGTCTAAAATCTCTAAACTTATCAAATCAACCTTTTAACAAAAATTCGTATAAATTTCAAGAGAAAATTCCCCATCTCAAACCCAATCCACCCAACAATAAGTAAATGCTATGCACCGTTACATTCTCCCACGAAAATACATTTTTATCCGAAGAAAAACTTGTTGAATTTTACATACATTTTTTTTATCAAGCTCGTCTCATCTCTTCAGAGAGATACATGGGTTGAGTGTCTTACTGACATGATAGGAGTATCAAGGTACGGGACACTATAAAGGGAGGAGTTCACCATCCCATACGCATAATATATATTTTGCGCAAAAAAATTATCAGTTTTGTCTAAAAGAATGTAGAAAAGAAATACCTAAGTGTTTACAAAATCTCGTGTCCAAGACTGAATATCGCACTCGTTTTATTTAAGGAGGAAGACTTTTAAAATAATTTCTTTTACTCTTTGTTACACTGCCATATTTTTTTATTGCAAAAAATCGAAAATGAAACAGGAAAAGAGGAGCAAACACGCCTCCTTATTACATCACGTTTTGATACCTGAGGACAATCGACAATTGCAAACTCACATCACACATCCCCTCTTTTTCATCATTAACGAGACCAATCTCTGGTAAGAAGGGGGTGCGGAATGAATAAAATTACTACAAAAATAGAAATATTCTACTTTCTCATCAGGATGACATAGCCAATCCTTTTGAGTTGAATTAAGACCGTAAAGAAAAGGGAGAATAGAACATTTTTACAGAGATTAAAGCGTGTAACGCGAGCTACCGGTCAATCTATATTTATTATGTAGCCCATTTCATTATGTGGTATTGTTGGAGAGAAAGAAGCCATTTTTCAAATATTTTTATACTATTATTGCAATCTTGATGAAGACGATGGTCATCCTGATGATGTGCCAAGTTTGAGCACGATAACGTCATAAAGAGATGAGCTATTGAGCCACAGTCATTTTCACATTTACACGTTTCCCCTCTAAAAAAAGAAATCTAATTATGGGATGAGCTAAATACTATTTTTCGAAGCCAATTAGCTTTATATATCTCGACATTAGTTATTTATAAATGGTTTTATTTCTTTTGCCGAAGAAGAGTTCTTCATTTGCCGCTTTTGCCAACTATCCTTGTAGAGAAGAAGAGTACCTATTTCATACAAAGTAGCATCCTTCAAAACTAGTAGATAACTTTGAAAACTCTGACAATGCAGCCGTAAAAAGAGATAAAAAGCACCGCAAAACATCAATAACTGCGTTGCTTACATCTCCGATCCAGATAAGATATAAGGGCTTTGATTCACAACTAAAGTAATAATGCGTAAAGTTCTTCATTTGCCGCTTTTGCCAACTATCCTTGTAGAGAAGAAGAGTACCTATTTCATACATAGTAGCATCCTTCAAAAGTGGTAGATAACTATGAAAACTCTGACAATACAGCCGTAAAAAGAGATAAAAAGCACCGCAAATAACTGCGTTGCTTACATCTCCGATCCAGATAAGATATAAGGGCTTTCATTCACAACTAAAGTAATAATGCGTTAGTGGCAAACTACGCATCAAAAGAGTTGCACAATTAAAGTGGGGCATTATTCTGAACGTGATGCAGTTTACTAATGAGCCTGAGCTCTATTTTTATAAAGATTGTGTCTATATCTATAGCTATTCTTCACAGCTCACAATAGACACAGTCCGTCAGACCACTCAGGTAGAAGAGTAAAATGAAATCGTTTAATAGAAATGGTCAAACATTTAGTTTCGCTACAAAGGACTGCATTAGCAGTTGGGGCCCAAATGGTTGGTCGCTTCATCATCCGTCATTATCGTAATAGACGTATTTAGTTATTGCATTATTGAAATTATCATCATTTAAATATGATGTATGGCTTCTCTAAATGCATTCCGCGTATTTTGTCATCTTCATTCATCCCAACAGAATTTTGGCGTGTCATCTGCCAACAATAAAACTGTCCTCGCCTCTCATCATCATCACCATAGCTGTGAATAATATTCTTTATCATAACACAACCAACTGCAATTCAGTTCGCACGGGCTAGAAAATTATGTTGACATTCAGTGTTATCGGAAATGATAAGTTATCTTGATACGAAAAAAATAATGTTTAACTCGCGTATAACATATTTCACAATGTCACTTCTCATTTATGCATTAGCACCTTTTTGCGTCACTGTGATTTTAGCCCTATCAAGGTTTCGAAAATGGCAGATGTGTGAGCAAATTATAATTCCAACTTGCAAAAGACAAATAAGGTATTTGTCTTTTATGACAGGGTAAAATGCACAAGTGAAATGAATATGTAGAAAAAATAATAAATTTCAGCTCTCTGACAGAGACAAGGCTTATTTGATCAGGATGGCTTTCATAAAAAGCCTCTGAACAAGTAAGCTTACTGAAAGATAAACAGATTTTATGTCTTTTCTGACGTACTTGACAAACGCCACATAAATATAGGACTAATTAACAAATACTATGATTAGGTACCTATTTAAACTATATAAAAAATGAAGCTTTTTTCAACACTCTTGGTTTCATTTCATGCGTGTGAAAACTTTTAGCCTTTCGTCAAAATAATCTAAGAAAATTAGTAAACATCTGGGAAGAATTAAGGCATAAACTACTTTATTCATATTATGATAGCTTTTAAATTGGTTTAGTAAAACATTCATCATACAAATGTGGGACAAAGAGTAAGGATGTAGTAAAAAAAATTCCAAAACGAATTCTCTTCTCAACAAAGATCCCATATCCCAAGGACATCTAGTATAAAAATACCAAGTTTCAATGTCAAAAAACTGTAGCAATTTGGCTCGCTTGTCAACCTGTCATAATATTACAAACATGGGATAATTTTTGCTAATTTTGTGGAACGAAAAGTGTAGTGAGGTGTTATCGTTTAGAGAAAAAAATTTGCACATGAACAATTTAAAATTTATTATGAACCGAACAATAGCGCATGAACGAATAGAGAGAAACTAACGGATCTGATGAATGATATTATTCTCACAGTAGCCTAGAAAAAACTCTCCTTTTAATATCATTACCATCACGGTGTAAATACAGCTATTTTTTACTGATAAATACCAGATTTTATTCAAAAGAGAATCATTAGACAAAAAATAGGCGTTTCTCTCTTTGAATTCGGAGTGTGCTACGATATTG
>JAHZMU010001672.1:0-15658 GCA_027743725.1 Rambutsinella grinnellia
CTCCAAAATAAAAAGTTAATACAACAAGGAATAGACTTTCACCTGGAGAAAGTAAGATGTGGAGACGGGAAACGGATATGAAGTTCCGTTTTCAAGAAGAGGTAAGCAACTCGTCATTTTCATCTTCCTTCCGTTCAAGGATAGTGTGGGAGGGTCTATTGTTTATAAACGTTACACCAACCACTTGGCGTGACAGAAAAATATTAGTTTTAGCTAATATGATGTGATATGAGTACATTCTGTCCAAGAATTTATTTAAATCATTGACAATGCCATATTTCCATCATAAAAAGTTATAATTAGCATACATTTTTAACTTGATTAGTTCTCCGCCAACCTTTATCCACTCCTCTTGGTAATTAAATCCTCTTATGGTATACACGTCATAAATCATAAGAGCTGGAGTTTTCTATTAAAACTTTTTAACATCAAATTTCACTAGAACTCATAATCCCAAGCGGTATTAAGTATTGTGTAGTTATTCTTTGTGGGTTTCTTTTTTAGAAAACGTGAAATACACAATGCAGAAAGCTATACAAAGCTCTCCCACCCACCATTATATAGCAGAAGAGCAACAGCGATTTACTCCAGTAGCTGTTTGCCTTCCTTTTTTATCTGATCAACAACGCTTGGCATTCTTTAGTCTGGAACTGACTTAGTCTCCGGTAACAGCTTGAGAGTTGAAAACAGAAGAGTGGAAAGTTCTTTTTACTTTCTATCCACTCCAATAACAAAAAACCCATCTGTATTCAAAGTAATTCCTTAAAATAAACTATTATCTGGAGAAGTTCGTTAAAACTGAGGCACTGATTATTCTAGGAAGTTTTTCCGTTTTCAAGTAATTGTTAACATCCAATTACTTACGTTCTCAAAGTGCCCCGCTCTAATTTGATCGGAACTCTTACCTAAAATAATTTAACAATAACAATTATCTGGTTATAGATCTGCGAACCTTTGAAAAAAATGCAAAACGATTTAAACTAAATTGAAGTAGAAGAAACAAAAAGTGGTTTAAAAAACTTTGCACGAAATAACACGAGCCATATTAAAGTTAGTGAAGTAATTTGATTATGAGAAACTGCGTTCACTCTAAGAAAACGAGTGGCTTTTTTCTGCCGTAATCACAATTTTAACTGCTTTCCCGTAGTTTACACAAGCTCATATCTCACAGAGCTAGTAATAAAATTTGAGTAAAACCCCGAAGAAAATTAATGAGCTGACTGATTCAACCCTCCCACCCATTTCATCCTCCTTCAACCACAACCGTATAATCCATAACGTTTCTGATTTTCATATAAAGTGAAATGTCTTCTGTGATTGACGAAACGTGAAGGCAGTTAAATTGTTGGCTTGAAACCGAGAGCCATTTTTTGACTACTTTAATCACAAACCAGACGACAAACTCGCATCAATTTTGATACGCTATCATAAATTTCGATTTATGTCAACAACTTTAACAACAAGTTTTCCATGTTACAAGGACATATGTGTTAGCGTCATCATAACATAAAAAGTTGATGTAGAAAGGTACTTGTGAGTGGAGGAGGAAAGTGACATTTTTTGAATTGATCAGAGTTGTCGATATAAAGCAAGATAGAAAGAAAAATGTTAGCTTTTTGTACTACCTACTCATACTGACTTTTGCTACGAGAATCTCAACCAGTTTACTTCAGCCTCATGTAAGTCTACTTGTCAATTTTGTTATGCAATCTATTGTGAAGAAAATATGCATAAGTAAATAAGCAATGTCTCTCATAATGGTGATGAGAATAAGAAATATCCCCGAGAAAAAACAAGGCGGTTAATCATTAAAAAGGGGTAAACTGAGGCCTTTCCAGGTTTTGGAAGTAATCTGTTTTATTTTTCTCACGAGAGCAGTAAATCTGTTATGAAAGATGAGTCTTCTTCCTTTTGTAAAAGTGGTTATTACAAATACATTAATTTTGGATTTGTTAGAGAAAGAAAAGGGAGCAGAGAACGGAAGACAGAGTCAATATCCTGTCAGCCTGAAGGAGCTAGTGGTGGAGGAAGCAACAGAAAGAGGTAAGGAAGGGATTTATACCTGGAATGGGTTTTCTATCCTAAACATTTCTAAATAAGACCTAAGGGGCAAATTTAAGCAACATTCATCAATTCGTGTGTAATTTGTCCTACATATTTTTACCTTACGTCCTTGATTCTGTTTTGTACACGGTAATTATGCTTAAATCAATTTTCTACACGTTAAGCAAATGTAGCAATTTATAAATTGCTAGAAAGACTTCCTCAGGCACATGCTTTTATAAAGTACTTTGCGAACCTTTCACCTAATTTCTTTGAAGTGAGTTGAACTAAATCAAAAGAAAAGTTGCACCTACTCTTATTTATTAAACTAATGACGACAAAAATGTCTGTGAGTTTAAGGTAAGTGCGACCAACGAAATATGACTCAAGTACTTTCTCTAAAATGCGTAGGGCATAGAGAAAATAAAATCTTTTTTGATATTCTAACAAATAATAGCGTCCTTGAGTGACAAGTATAGAGCAACTAGATTTTAATGGGAACCTGCCATACATTTATTACTGGTTTAGGGGATGCCCTCGAATGTTATCTTATTACTGGAGAGTAAAAAATGTCCCAACAGTTTTACATGAATTTTGCATACTGTCATCACGCTACACTAGGTATGCATGACTGGAAGGCAACAAAAGCATGAAAACGAAATTGGAGTGAAGAAAAATGGATGTTTTGGAGAATTTATCTGGCAGCGAAGACTTCTCAAGTCTTTCCTTTGTCACATTTTTCTTTTCCTTTTTTCTCTAGCACTGAATCGTTTTCTAAGTGAGTCACTCCCTGTTCCCGAAACTACTATTAAAAGAAGCAAGTGCGGTGCATATTATTTACGAGTGAGAAAAGTTAAATATGAGTTACTCCGTACTCGACGTTAGCATTTAAACCGGTTTAGCTAGTTCAGTAGTTGATGCAATTTCTTTTGTTGGGTTATGGCGTGAAGCGCGACTTAGGAGAAAGTAGACACGAGGCATTTCTCTACGTCTTTTTTGAGCTTTCCAAGAAGTGTGTCTGGGAGTAAAGTGTTAACACTTATTTGAATTGACGAGAAGTCTCTGTAGTATAACTGTATTTATTATAATTACACCCTAGCTATAAAGTAGAAGAATTCGCCAGAGTGCTACAGTTCATAAATCTCTTCAAAAGCACTTTCATCAAATACCCTTTTAAAATCCGAAGAAATTATATGTATTTCATCTTCATAAATCGTGCTTTTCCCACGTTCTCCCTGGAAAAATAATATTCTCGGGAATGTTTCATATGATTTCCTTTGCCTTCGTGCTAAATCTCCTTTAATGCTAGACTTTGTAACATTCGTCAAATGCTTAACATACTGGCATATTCACTTTCTATTGCACTGATTCTGGTGACACGAATTGTGGCTTTAAAGTGACCTTGCTTACTTCACGGTGTATTTGATCTTGCTATTCACTATCTGACTTGTATTAGCAAATTCACTTTACATTCTATTGCACCGATTCTGGTGACATGGAATGTGGCTTTATAGATGACCTTGCTTACTTTACGGTGTATTTGATCTCAGCAATATCTCACGCGCAGATTTGCACGGATCCCAGATTCTCAAGCCGCGTTTATTCAACTTTTTAAATAGGGATTGAACGTGATTGTGAAGAGAATGTCAGTTTGAATGGTACGCAATCTAAAATTAGAGAAATGAGAAATTGCTATTGCTTCATCCAGCAAACGAATAAGTTGCAACATCAAGAGCTCCTGCATCGTTTAAACAATCTCTGCCATTGTTCTATAGACCTGTTCAGTAATCAGAATTCAATCAGCCTAAATGATTTTCAAGTTTCGCTGGTGTCCACCTATTCCACTTCTACTGACGATAACTACATTTCCCCTTTCTTTTACAAGCCGCACTGCAGTAACTATAAAGTCTTATCGATTCCTTCTCTTGATCAAGGGAAACAGCCAATGTCACCCTTGTGGGTTTAGCATATCACTCACTGAAACAAATGCTAGTGGTGTTCCGCTGTTGACAATCGTGACAGCAGTCTGTCCCAAATGATGAATCACAACGGGGAAAATTGGTAAATGCTAACAAGTCAACAATTTTATATAAGGTGGATGAGATAGCATCTATTAACATTGGCAAATGTGTTGACTTCTCATTCTCAACGTGTTTTCATAAAGGTCAGCGTCAAATCGTATCTCCTACACAATTTATTACGTAGGCATAAGTAATTTGCGAGAAGCTTCAAGTCAAAAGACTAAGCAGTATCTCACCAGAAAACTCATTTTTCTCCATTTTGGAAGAACAAGACCATCATTTTGAGACTTATGATTCATCATATTGCAAACAGAAAGGGAAGAAAATGGTTTGATCGTCAATAGCTATGGCTAGGCTATTGTTGTTCATACTGAATTGCAACTTTGTGGTAGTGGCAGGTACGAATTATAATGGTATTACGATACTGTCTTCAATAATTCACGAAAATCGCATTATTTCTGATTACACTTCGTACAAGCTTGTTTGCTTCCTTCTCTTCTCTTCTTCGTCCATACTGAAAATTCTAAAAGCTGGTTGACCAAAAGTTTTACATTAGGAATGCCTCGCCGGGTTCGGGTTCTTCCATTAATTGTAAATTGTTCGTGTAGTACTTGCCTTTGCTTTTATAGATAATGTTATTTTAGCCCATTTTAGCTAAATCCGACATGGAACAAGACCACATAAGATGAGAATAAATTGTGATTGAGAATAAAGATACTGAACTATCATAAGATGAAGTATTGTGGATGCACTACATCAAGAAGTCAAAGATAGTTTAGTTTGCGTCACTTTCCTTTGGGTAATATTACATAGTTATTTTTACTCTCTGCTTGTAGACTTCCATAAGTACTCTTGTGTAAAAGATATTGTGAAAGTCCCATGAATATGTTTTGTGAGGTGAGCGGTGGAGTGAAAAAAGCTTTTAGGGCAAAGTGCAACCTTAAGGAGCACGAAAGCGTTTAGACTTGGAGTTAATGACTGGATTGGAAAGAAAAAGTCAAGTGTCAGTGTTTTTCTTGACGTACGTACCCCGAATAGCATTTTATTTTTGTATTTGAACTGCTAATGTCGACAAAAATTATGGTGTAATTTGTAAATAAACGTGGCTTGCAAAGCAATTTTACTTTTGCGAATGTACCACATTGTCCAGGGACAGAACCACATAATTTTCGGCTTTAGTCATGCCGTCTCCTTAAATGAAGTACAAGATGATGAATTACCTAAAAGCTTATGGGACGTGGTCATTCTGGATTAAATCTCTAACTTATTCTAAATGACTAAAACAAGTTGTCAGTTTTTACCTAACTTTTCCTTATTTGGCAAGGTGCACTTATCTCCTATTTTGAATGTAGAATCCATAATAAGCAAAAAATGGCAAAGCGCTGCCGGAGTTTTAATGGTGGTCATGAATAATGTTTATAAAATTGTTGCCAACTTTTCTAAATCATTTATACTATTTATGAAAATGCTCAAGTAAAGAATGGTCACAACCCATATATTTTGGAGATGGAATATTTAAGTGTTATCATATTGTCCAGTCATTAACGATTAGAACTAAAAAAGTGTTTGCTTAAGGAGCTTATTATGTAGCTTGTGGACGCAAAGTTTCTATCAAGAATTGGAAGTTTTATGTAATTCGTTTACAAGCAGTTTGAAAAAATTATTTAAGAATTATTTTAAAGATACAGATTTGCATATATTATGAAAAGGAGTAATAGTTTAGTCAGTAAAAGTGTTTGCTAGGTTAAGTCAATATTTGTTAAGTGCACGTGGATGCCGCGAGGATGAAATGATAGTAGCGAGTGAAACGAAGCGATGGTTTTTCAGAGAATAAAATTCGTAAAAGCCTCCCACACTTAAGATTTGGGCATTTATGCACTTAATTCTAAAAAGGTAAACAGGAGAGTCTATTAACTTGTCACTTGTGTGTAGAGTCAAAGTAAAGGCGTTTCAAGTTTAGCTTTGTCAGATGTCATGTCAGTGTCAATACGAACTTTGATCTTTAAACTAAAAAAAATGCTCAATACACATATTTACAGAAGTGCACTGCTCGAAAATTTAATTTAGTCATTTTTGTAATCGTAATGGATAAAATTAAATTTAGCTAATAGCTTTTTTCATAAAGTTTTGTAAGCAGCGCTTTTACTTCATTTCCCAGAAATGCCAATGTCACAAAACAATCAGTTAACCCATCATATTTGGTAAAAAAAGTAAATACGTGCTTGACATAGTATAAATCAGCCCTAAAATTTATTAAGATAAAAAGGAGTGGGAAAGACGACTAATTACAAGCACTCGGAACTCCTCCCTAGCCTTTAAATTCACTCAAAATTAATAAATATCCCAAAGCCCCAAGATGAAAGTAATAAGCAAAAGAGTCTTATCACACAAGAATCTTCCCACCGCACAACGTCCTTCAAAATTATGAAGGATAATGTACATCATGAATTAAAATGAAGCAACTCATTGCTCGGGGCTATTTGGTCGTACATATTTTGGATACCTTCGCTTAGGAATAGAAGCAGCGGCAGTTTCTTTGGCGTATTTTCTCGATCAAAATAGCTCTTTTGCATAATTTATCTTCAACGTCTCGCGAAATGAGAAATTTCTAGATTCTGCCTTTGGGCTTTGCTTTGCTTACATCCAATTACTTGATTTCAGATCCATGATTCAACCACACAAGATTATGAAACCTGACATTTTGGTAAAATTTATTAATTCGTCGACGTTTCTGACCCACTTTGATCAAATAAATTACGGACTGACTCAAGATTGTGTAATTTGTGCGGTTATGCTTATGACTCAAATGCTAAAAGGATTAAAACTTTCAGCTAAACCGCATCTCTGCAGGCCCCAAACGTAATAAAAAGTTTTCTAATTTCGATATTAATTAGCTCATTACGCTTGAGCAATACCTAATTCAATCCTCGATGGTAATGCAGCAAAATATGATTTCAAAATTGGAAAATTTTCCTTCATTTTTTTGCATTTGCAGAGTTTCCTTCAAGACAAATTACTTTTCACCCATTTTCACCTCGATCTCCTGTCGTCTTTTGTAGAAAAGTGATCTAGTAACTTCTATTCGTGCTTGATCACTCGGGAATTGCTAGATTCTCACTGTGGTTTGTCTTTAGAGAGCTGTGTCTATACCGGCACTGCAGCTCCTGTAAACTACTAGAATTTTACTCGTTTCAGCAACACCATAAAAATAAAGTATTTTACAACTCCCATTTTTGCACTTCATTTCTACGGATTTAGTTGCAACATTCAGTACTAAAAACTCTGATTATGAATTTTATATGTATTGTTGATATGTTCACCATACCTCACGCTTTTATTAACACCTTAACCTTGAGCAGTGTTTGTATCTCATGTGGTTTGAAAGCTTTCTCTGCTAAGGAAGTTTTCCGGTTGATGAATCCCGTTCCTTGGAGAAAGTGGCTTGGTGTTATTTTTAAGCTGGAAGGATAGCAGATGCAAAAAAAATTGCTCTTGAAAGGATTTTATTCAAGAATTTGGCTTTTCCGTGAAAGAACATTGGTTTACGGAGTTTAAATGTAAGTTGGGGGAAAATCTTGTTTTGGTAAAATAGATTGTCCAACCTGCCGAACTAGATTTAAGTCCCCACATACTCTCTTGCTATGCATGAATGGTTGGTTGGCTTCATTGAAAAGTAATGAAGGCAAGCCTTGTTTTCCTCATCCTTGAAGTAAAATAAGATTTTGGATGAGCTTTCCTTGGAGTGGATAGCGGATTGATTTTTCTTCGAAGTGCATATTGAAACAGGAGATTTATTGATGCCTTTCTGCGAGCAGGAAGATAGTACTATTATTAAAGTAAATCATGTCATTTTCAGTTCAATCGAACTTGGAATTAGTTTTAGCATAAGGATTAATTGGTTAAGTGAAATAGTTCAGGGAATAGTTAGTGGGAGTTGAGAATCAAGTGCAAAAATTAGTCAGTGTTTGCTCGAATCACTTAATGAATTGTAAACGGAAATTGAACAAGAAAAGTAACAAGTGGTGGTTAAAGCAGCGTATCAAGATAATTTATGATATCTCGGGATTTGTAACGATTTGTAATTCAGGAATCAGTAATATGAACTCTGATCAGACACCTCGTATGTATGTAATTTCCTAAATGGATTTGGAATTCGGGATTAGGAAAGAGTGCAGATTCTATTCACAAATACAGTTAGATGAAGCAAGATTACGGTAAGAGGATTTTTTGCGAATCTGCTGAAGAAAGAAAAGCCAAATCTTTACTGCTAAATAATGCAAATGTAATAAATGTTGCAAACACATTGGAGAGAAATTACTGCACTGGTGTAAGACTTGAGGAGATAGCTTCTTCATTTAAAAATAAGCTTGCAAAGATTTACTTGAGAGGTACGTATGTCAAAACAATATTCTCCCTTTGGTCCACATCTAGTGTCGTGAAATGTGCTTTTTTCACAATGAAGAAGCATAAGTAAATGGTGGTTACACGCAACAACCGCCCACACCTAAGCGGGGACGTGAAGCGAATGCTGACATCGAATAAGAAATGTCATTTCTACAAACTGGATAAAACAAATAAGTAATGGGAAAGCACGAACGAGTAAATAGTGCCAGATGGTCCATAAACAATTTTCATAAATATTTAATGCGGGTGAAGGAAAAAGCCCAACAAAGTATAGAAGACCATGTTTACTTCGTACGTAGTACATTACCTTATCATTTAGAATTCTGTAGGTGAGACCTAAACTGAAAAGAAAGTTGACTGAGAACTTTCTCCGACTTAGTTTCTGTCGCCTCAAGAAAATAAAAATGCTGACACTCGTTTAGTGAAAGAAAATATATGGTGACGCTTGTAAGGATGATCATGGATGATAATGTCAACGACATTCTTGGCTTGCGAGGCTCCCTCTTTGGCACCAGAATTAGCATGCGTAGATAGTGCTGACAGAGGAAGCAACAGGAAATGAATTATTCGGAATGTGGAGTATGTTTTCGTGTTGTAATCTAATGAAATGCATGAGTAAGCAATAATGCACGTGTGTATTTTCCTGGTTTGTTCGATTTAATTCATTTTATAAACACATCGATAAGAAACAAAATAAATAATTTATTACGCTTCTCCCAAAAGCAAGCTAATATATAAATGGCACAGTAATTCTATAGTGATTACGTAAATCATTTAGCTTATCAAACCATCGAATAGCTAATTTTTCTTCTAGCACTTTTGCATTATTAAATTAGCGAATATCTGTATAAAAAAACTTCCTGTTTTAAAACATCGTCTTGCTCGATACAGTCCTGCTACTTTTTTGGACTGTCTTCTAAAATTAAGTAGACAATGAGACTCATATAAAGCAAATATTTATCTTAATTGTTGCAATCATGTGATGATCTAACCGCTGAAAGTGAAAGCGAAATAGGTACTTATTTTTTGATTAGGTTAGGTACTCCAAAGAAGTCATTCATAACGTACCTAAATGGGTTTCTCCTCTGCCACAAGCTCAAATAATATTATGCCTTGAGTGAAAAGAAGCTTCCTGTTTTTAATGAAAACACGAAGAGTGACGACTTGCAAACACGAACACTTCTTCCATGATCTCTAAAAGCATCCAGAGGGAAAAGTAGCATATATTTCCTGTTAACTTCGCAAATCAGTCAACTCATTCAATTTCAAGTCACGCAATTCCAATTGAAAGCCACTTACTGACAGGGTAACTGCCAACGTGGTCCGCAGCTTGCACCAACTTTTCATCCTCGTATCATGTTGCTCTACATTATGGAGTTCTGCAAGTGAGCAGTGAGACTAGATATATAAAGCTAGTATTGTTTGCTTTGCTTAAGTGATGTAAATTTCTTCCGCACGTTTTCACATTCTGACCCAGAACGGTTTGGGTTATTTGAAGACGTAAGAATTTATGACAAGAAAGAATATTGTACAAGACCACCACCACATTAATAATTCGAGTTGCAATATTGATTTGACAAAATTCTATGAATTGAGAACTCTACAGGTTAATGGTTTAGGGTCAGAGTACACGCCAATAATAGATCAAAGGAAATGGAATACCCAGAAGCTCTCAGTGAAATTTACTTTATCCATATAGCGCGCACGCTTGCAAACTTTTGCCCTTGATTAGCTTATACAATTCTGCGGTACAGCTCTCTTTTAGAATGTAGTTTAATTTGGTTCTGAAGGATTGATGAGAGCTCATCACGAGGCATCTGATTAAATACAGGGGAGATCGATTACTGCTCGAAACTTTTCCTAGATCTAAATAATTTGGGACGTGGGGAAGGAGAGTTAGTACTTTCCCGTATTGCATAATAAGAGCATAATCTTTATACCTATTTGGTACATATAAGAGGATAACTGCTGCAGTGAAAACAAGCACTTACACAACGAAAATTATTTGACAAACACTCAAACAAAATTGTATTTAGCGTCATGTGAGAAAGAGCCTATTTATGGATCGATGATTGAGTAGTGTTCAAATTGAGACCTATCATTGAAACTTTTGAGGGGATAACTTTTAGCACTTGTCTATCAATATGTCGATTCCATAATGGAAATGCAGTCTTCTTCAATAGAATTGGTTGACAAGTAACTAGTTTTTTGCGAAAATAAGTCGACTACTATTTTAAACTTTCCGTTGTGCCTTGCAAATCTGAAAGTATTAAATAAAAGTTCATTGCATGGAGAAAGTCAAAAAATACATTTTAACTTGCCTCTGCATATTGAGATCATCGAAAAGATTATGACACATTTGAGCTTCATTTCTACAAAGAATCTGTGGAAAAAGCATTAATATACTTTTAAAAATGTTATGTGTCTTAAGTAAGAAGGAAAAAGGAATGTAATTGAAATATATTACATCTCTTCCAATAAGAATATCAAAGGCTTGGAATATAATAAGGAATATTGTACTCTTGAATTTTACGCTTGAATAAAGATCAGAAGAGCTAAATACGAGTGTATTACTCGTAATTAGATACGTTTAAACAATCAAATATTATTTATGTGAACGTTCATTTCTGAGTGCGTAAAGCTTGATAGGAGTGACTGACATGTCAAACTGAATTTCAATTAAATGTGTTTTGTTGGGAAAATTCCTTAGATACCAACGTCATCGATCATACATTCTCTCCATAAATAGGGCAATGGTACTGCCATTATGTAGCTACAGATTTCTCATACATTTTATTATTCAACTGCTGTGATCGTAAACAGGGAGTTTAAAATTGCATTTTATTTATAGAAATCTATTTTGCACAGCAAAGATTTCCTTTGTCCAGTGAGGCAGTCCTCACGCCTGGATAACTTTTCAAATAGACTTCAAAGTTGTGTGCAGTGGATATGAAAATCTGTTCCTATTGGGCTGACTTTTTAAGCCATTATACTTTCACCACTCGTTAGATATTTCTAAAAAAATTCACAAATGCGTATTTCGGAGGACAATGGAGCCGTCTGTTTTGTGCCATATGTCAGCCATTATTGTTCATGTCTGAGTTATTGGACATTGATCAATTGAGTCACTTTGCACAATGCTGGTATTCAAAACTTTCAGTGATTTGGTTGCATCAAATAGACAAAGTTTTGATGTTTGAAAGGAAATTGTGACCGCATCAATGCTTTAGCAAATGCAAAACAATAGCATCTTGTACACAAGAGAAAGTCTATCGCATAATATAACCTATCGTGCTCCTCCTGAATAATAATCGATTCTAGTAATTTAGTGGGATTAATTACGACTATCATGTTCCACTATTACAATGAGATCAAACGTCATTTCTCTCATAACATATTCAATGCCACATATTATTACGGAGAAAGTTTTGGCTCAGGTGATTAACAGACTTTTAATGATCCTATTTTTTATGAAAAAGACATTCAAAAGTAGAATAGCTATCTGACAAGGTCATATCTTTGAATGTCAGAAAAACCTATCAATATTTTAACTACAAATGCTTTTTGTCCTTCAGAGAAGTTTAATTTGAATTTCTTAGTAGAGGCATAAACAGATATCCAATAAACTCGTGATAAAGGTATTAAATAAAAAATGGCGAAATGAGACGAGGCAAACAATAGGGTTTCTCTTTTAGATGCTATAACATGAGAATTTTAATTTAAATAATAGCTATTTGATTTTATGAGCAATTCTGAGCAACTCGATAGTTATCAGGAACGTTCGTTTTAGTTGGCGGTTATTATTAAGCCATTTCCAAGTTTGTGTTTTCAGGTAGTATTCCTGAAGGTACAGCCAATAAAGAAGCTAGTAAAAATCGCATAAAATTGCTTTCCGAATTTATGGAAGTCATAATAAGTTGCTCTCACGAGCTAGATGCACTTTTGGAAAAGCTTTTCTCCGACTCAATTACTAATTGCATTTTAGATTAGTTTATTTTGTCTGGAGTGACCTCCCTCAGTCAAACGCGTATAATCATGAGCTTATAAAAAAGTGTTTTGTTGAAGGCTTTTTACATCCTACATCAAAAAAGAGCTCTTGTTTCAAGGCAGTCGCAAAACGAGATATCAAAGAGAGAACACATCAATTTCCTTCCTAAAACCCTCGTGCAGAAATTAATTGTTAAATTAGGTATCTATCAATTGTTTTCTATTTTGTCAAGTGACAAATTACTAGAAATAAAGAAAAACATGAAAAAGGGATAAATTTTTGTCAAAGGAAAGCTAGTTTTGTTGTTCTCTGTTCATTGTTATCGCATTACGCACATATGGCTCACTTTTACAAGTTTCCCAGCTTTGATCATGCTTTCAAGTAGTTGAGCGTGAAACATATTTTTCTTTATATAAAAATGTTTTGTATGTCCATTTGGTCTATTGATGGTGAACGTATTGCTAGAAACGGCAAAATATTATCTCTCATTATTCATTGTCATTTACAGAGATGTATCACATGTAGTAGAAAATAGAAAATATCTACTCTGAAAATAGAAAGTGTATCGGAAAACCTCTGAAACATTAAAATCTCTCTCCTATGGGATATCTAATTGCTTTCACTAGCTACTAACTAGAATACAAGAGCAAATAAAATGTAACTTTGGTTCTAGAGTAAACATTAGTGAATGGTTTATCACTTTTATTATTTATGATAGTCTTTCATTTCGATTTTGTAAAGTGGAACACGTCCCTTTTCAAAAATTTTAGGCAGAATATGAAACACTAATTTCCTTTTGCAGTGTTTTCTCTTAATCATTTTATTTGATCTTGCTGCCTCTAGTTTTGGAGTAAAGCGATACTCACTCCGCACTGCAGCGTCCATTTGTTTAACAGTTGCATGCTAATTAGATTGACCCTGAGAGACATGATTTGGAAAGATATGAGATTGAACGATACAAGACTTATGAATTAATTACTCGTCACCCAGTGTCGATGAATGGGTAGGTTGGCTTGAAAAATATTATAAGAGTTCTTTTCAGAGGAGGCATCATGAGAACCTTGGTTGATGGAAAAAATAATTGACTAACTTGTTACCTGTCAAACATCAATAGGTTGTGGCATCAAATATACAGAGCGAATGAATGAAGCTCCATTTCCTTCCCTCCTGATAAAGTATTGATGACTAAAGAGCATTGCTCTGAATTTCTCATTTTAATTTCTGTGTCGAGATGAAATTGAAGCAGGAACACTGAATCCATTAATAGTACATTTGAAGACTCAGACGATGAGCAATATAGTATTATGCTCAACTCAATTCCGAATTACATCGCTAGATCTGAGTTTGGACCGATTTAAAAATTTAAAATGAAATTATCACAATTTTTCAACATCACCATCCAATAAATTGCTTCACTTCTGACAAATTTCAAATGCCTAAATCCTATACGCATGCTAATGGCAAACGAATTTCTTGTTTAAAGTTTAAACCTATACATTGGCCTAGCCTTTTTAGCAAATGCCAGACTGTACTATTTTTATATGTGTAGAAATATGCACGAAAAATTCACCAAGACCAAGCATTCCAAGAATAAATGAACGGAAGAGCCGTTAAGGAAGAGGCGACAATACTCAACACGCCTGATTTATATGATCCAGCCAAGAAAAATTCCCAACTGCAATGCTAATAGAAGAGACTGATGAAAATACGGAAAAAGCAATGTTTTCGTCTCGTGTGTTTGGGTCATGCTTGATTTATAAGGGCGAAAGTAAAATGTATGTTTACCAACTCGTAATAAACTTTGTAAAGCAGAACATCTTTATTAGTAAAAGTAAACATAAGCATCTCATATGTGAAGTGAATTATGCACTCGGCTTCTCACATTTTCCAATAAGCCACATACTTTTTCCTAAAAGTTATTTTCTCCTCAAGTAAACTTATTTAGAAATCATTTTTGCTCTGCCCCTTCTTCACTCTCGCTTTCAAGAGTCACGTTCGACATACGAAATAAATGGACTTGTTAAAGAAGCACTTGAAAGTTTTCTCTTTATCCTCGGGTCCATAGTGGTCACCATATTTTTTACTTCAACTAGCACAAAGCAGCACTAGAGTGGCAGGATCATCAATAACTATTCCGCTTCAGCGTCTACATTTTCTCCCAAGGGATACCGACTCACATATAAACTCTGCCCATTGAATTTGCCACGAAGTTGTATTCCACTTTTACTATTTATAATAACAAGGTTTTGAACTTGGAGCAATAGTTTCCCTATTTTTATCAGAAAACTTTTTTTTTGTGTCCTGAGAAGCGATGGGAAAAGTATGCTGTATTTATGTGGGACATCTTCATCTGTCACTAAAGCCTTTTCTGAGGTTACAATTTTCAATGGCATCACAATCCTCGTCACCATCATGTCATGTTACTTGCTGAGAGTTGTTCCACTAGCACAGAATACCAGATACCTAATTTGCCTAGAAATATATACCAACTGACACTATTAATGGGGCATGCAAGACTGTTTCTTGACTCACTAGGATTTGAAATGTCTTCAGCATCAGACAAGGTCGATTGGCATCGCTATCTCGAAGCGGAGTAGTAAAGCTTTTCTCTTATCACTGGCTTAAAGCCACCAAGCAACCCGACACTGATATTAGTCAGAAAAAACCTTTTCGCGGTTTTGCGGAAGATATGGAGGTTTGCTTGGGTAAAGTTGCAAAGTAGACAATATCCAAAGCTAACTTTGGTGAACCCTTCTATCAGGAAGTATAATATTTCATGATTATGATAATAATGAAAGCCAGATATCTGGAACGGGAGGGAGCTTTGTAGTTGATCAAATGATTAGAGGAAGTTATCAGTATTATAATGTAGTAAATCAATCATAAGACGACATTTTCAGTAGTGCGTTGCATTACTTATTACAGAGAAAATTAGGAAGAGGATTTGATATTTTGCTACTTTTACTTATGATTGATTACTTTTAGGTGTGTTCTGAACCTAGCACAGAGCTTTCAATAATCCTTTTTAAAGTATAAAGAAATACATACACACAACATAAGCAGTTCGCAATACTTAACATAAAATGAATTTAGGTTAAAGATGGCAAGTTATTTTTCCTGAAAGATAAATATACATTGTACCTCCGCTACCCATTTTTCTTATCTTTTTGTAAGTTGGCAGGAAGCCATACAAATTTTCGGT
>JAHZMU010001673.1:0-15449 GCA_027743725.1 Rambutsinella grinnellia
TTAAGAGGAGTGTGCTAAAAAGCGAATTATTGAAATGTTTTAAATGTAATTAAGGTTTGCCTTTGCTTATGAAAAAGTCTACCTTAATAGTTGCCTTCAAAGCAGAGTTTACCCCCACCTTACAAGCCGTCCCAATAATTTCTCTTTTAATTGAATCACTCTGCCCCGCATTACTTCCTGGCTCCGCTTCATTCATTAAAGTTAAAGCTGCAAGTCTCCGAATAATTCCCAAATCATTTAATTCATATCCCTTAAAAGTCAACGAGAACGGTCCTTCCGGCCCTTCTCCTTTTAAAGTCACCCATTTTGGGCATTTATTTTGAAATTTGCGAAACAAAAACAACTGCGAGCCTTCAAATAAAACCGGGATCTCTTTTGGGATTTGTCGATATTTTGAAACAAGCTTCTCCTCAATCCATGAAACGTCATCCCACTCCAAACTAAGGTAAGTCAAATGCGAAATGCCCGCATCTATCATTAAAGTCGTGACCTTCTTGTCAACTCTCTCGTTATGTGATAGCATTACGTGCCTACCCCCACCCGCTTTTGAAACCTTTTCAATAAAATCTTTCGACTCGTCTCCAATGCCCAAAGCGTAGAGGTGAACTCTTGACACATTCTTTTTCACAAAATGAATAACTCTCTCGCTTTCCCAGATATCACCTTCAGTTATAACGAATAGTGTTTTCTTTGGCGCATCCTCCACTTCTTTGTAAATTGCCAAAAGAGGCTCCAATAACTCTTTACCGCCTAAATCTGCCTCCAAATTAGTTACATGAGTTATTGCTTGATCCAAATATTCTTGGCTGTTGTGGACACTCTGGGGAAATAGAAATTCATGGGTGGAGCCAAACCCAACAATGTTGAATGAACAACTAGTCGGCATCAAATTCAGAAAAGTCTGCAGAAAAGAAATAAAAATAATCTCAGCTCATTCAAATGCTCCAAAAACATTTACCAAGAGCGTTCTCCTCGCCAACTCAAGACTTTGTCCTTGCATTGACCCAGATCTATCCACGAGGAAAATCAGCTCCGTTTTATTCTCAAGGTGGAAGCTTGGAATAAGGCGGAGTAGCATTATGGTCGAGCCATCTTCTCCTGTCTGAAATTATTTATAATAAAACTAGTAATCCAGATAATTTAGCAATTTTATTTTACCTCTGAATAAAGAGCTGATTTTAAACATTTATCCGGCTTGATATTAAGAACAAAGTCATGATCCAAATCTGCAGTCGTTCCTTCCACCTCTATAATGGCTTTATACCAAGCAGCAGGCATTATAACTGGTCCATTTCTAACAACTTTAATTTTATGGGTTAGACTTTCCACCATTTTAATTTTCTCGGGGAGGTTAACATCAACTGTCATAGTTAAAGGTACAGGTGGCTTGGTTGAAAATAGTAAACTATTATTGTCTTTTGAGTAGCTCTTGGGAAATATGTGGGTTTGGGAGATTACAGTTGGAATACAGAAACGGATTATGTCTGTCCCCAATTCATTCTTGACTTTGGTGTCGTAGCAAATAGTTACTTTCACTCTGGATTTAGGCTCGAGAAAACCAAGTCGTATCTGTATTGAAAAAGCATTAATTTATTTTCTGGGAGTAACGAAAAAATAAATAATTTACCTTAAAAATATTGTCACCCGTAACGTCTCCTAAGAAGGATGGCTTATAATTTGCAACAGTATCTGAGTAACCTTTCTCCGCGTCTTCTTTAGGCTTAACGACTCCCTGCAAATAAACAAGCCTTAGATAACTAATTGATGAGTTAAATAAACCAAGACCTAAATAACAAATGGTTTGTGACCTTGATCAAGTTCCCGTCAAATTCTGCCTGGAAATCAGTCACAACACCGTCGGAACTTATTGGAAAGTAGTACACAGCATCAACCGGTTTCTCTTCTTTGTTCAGGTAAAATATGTATTACTTTCACTTGCGCCACGCAATGGAAAACTGCAGCGGTTATATCAACAGAGACTAAAGGAATAGGAGCTCCGGCCTGCTCCTCGGCTTTGAATATTTCTGAAAACATTTCTCTTCTGGTTTCTCAAACTCTGCTGATGTTTATGACTTAAACTTATATTTATGACTGAGGACAAATCCTCAAATTCATCTTACGTTATTTGCTACAACCCTTCCTGAAATTCATACAAAATATAACAAAACTATAGTATTGAATAATTCGTGAATTACATCAACAAAACGACATAAGATAAAGTTGACTTTCACCCAGATTTAGGGAGTAGAGTAATCTAGCGTGTAATTGTCAGTCGTTGGTTTGCTGCCAGACACGAAGTACAAGCGCTTTAGCTGTCGTCTTGGCTACATAGAATGAAAGATTTATATGAATTTGAGAATTATCATTTTAAGGCAACCCCTAATATTCTTAAATTCGCTATCACCTCATAAAAGTTGACATATCATTCATAGTTAGCGTTTTCATACAAAGAATTTCAATTATCTTCTGTGAGCAGCGGCTTTAAAAGCGAAAACTCATCATTTACAAGTGCTTCTCGTATTTACTTAAAGGCATAGCGGACTACAGAGGAAAATCAATATTGCAATGTAGCATTGCACTTAGGCATTCGCCGCTGCATACCGATCGATATATCTATCTGGTCTGCTGAACTTTCTTAGAGAAAGCAGGAGAAAGCTATCCAATAGGGAAATTGCAGCTGAGCCGTAAACAAGAATTAGCTAAAAAAAGATAGCCTGGATAAAATAATCCAACTTCAACCTATTAAAAGATGGAGGCTTCAATTGAATACCGAGAAAGCTCTAAATTGGCAGAAGTATTACTGCCTGAATTGGTAACTAATTTAAATGCTAATTAAACATAAAAATACCCAACTGATTTGACTAATTCCAGGTTTGGGAGAAAGTCTTGGAGAACCTGATTGACCCAATTGATACACTAAACGCGGGTAAAGTGTGTACTTTATTTGAGCGACTCACTCGCCCAAACCGCCCTGCTTGTTTATTTATTCAGGTAATTAAAAAACCATTTCCGTAATTCCCATTGCATAAATTCTGAAGTAAATTTAATAATTTAATCCAGGCATTCCCACTTTTATTCAACCATCTGGATAAATCCACAATCTTGACCTGTCGCCTTCTCTCCAAACGTATCACATCCTCTATAAATACACACCTTGCTGAAATTTTCTCCTTACAAGCTGCAAAATTCTACCTTCCAATTAATACATTTATCTGCCCCTACGAATTCCGCAATGCTCCACTTGATCCTCCTATCAACAATGATTGTTTTCAACAATTCATCAATAAGTTTCCTGACCATCCACACAATCCAATTGTTGGCGGTACAGTTCGCTTAAGAATTACAACTTTAAGCAGACCATATTGGGAAACCCACTTGGAATTAATCTACAATTTTCTATCTAAATTTGGACAACATATCAACACACTCCGGTTATCTTTGCTTTTCGAGAATGACTCAGAAGAAACATTGAAATTTCAATTAAAAAATCTATTTAAATTTGCCCCAAACTTAAAAACCTTAATAATTAGAGGAAATTTTCCAATTATCTCATCACTAACTATTCCAACTAATCTAATTCACCTGAATGTTTCCACTATAGATGAAAACGTAGAGCTTGATTTAATGAAATGCGTTGCGCAAACCATGCTTAAAGTTCTCGTCGTGAATCGTGTAAAGAATTTGGTTTCATTTCAGTGGCCAAATTTAAAAGAACTTCGGGTCAATTCAATGGTAAAATTTAGGAAAGGTAGTTATTCTAAGGAGGAGGAAAGAGATGATTACTTTTACCTCCCTTTATTGAATGCGCCTAAATTGGAGACGTTAGATTTAAATATTAGCCACGCTTGTTTCTCTGATAATTATCAAGGAAACGTGTGGGTCCATACCTTTAAAGTTATCCTTGATGCCCTAACGATTTTATCTAAATCCTCAACTAATTTAAGTACGCTAAGGTTTCCCCGTACGAAATTGTGGGATGCAAACAATAACATTTTACTCTGGAAAAGGCCTAGTTTCAATATCAAAAGACTAGAAATTCAAGACATTAACAAATGGGATATTACGTTTGGTAAAAATGTTGCGGATTACAGCTTTCTATTATTTTTCCCTGGTGTGGAAGAGATATTAATTTGGGATACGGAAATATGGGTTGGTGAGAAAGCAGATGAAATGTTTGAAACGGAGAGAGTGCAAGTGAATCGGCTTGGATATCAGGGCAAAATGTATGACTCGAATATTTGGGAGATGATACCTTCTTTAAAAACATTTACATTTGGGAAACGAAAGTACTCCAGAGAGTGTTATGAAAGGATAAAAGCAAAACAAATGGGAAGGCATGACAAATTGATAGATAATTTAACTACTACACCATCATCTAGAGTCCAGAAAAAGAAAACATATCAGAATTAAGAATAACTTAAGAATTAAAAATTGTTGTAGCACAAAATTAAATTCGAAATAAATATATGTAACTTTATTTAATGGAACAAAATGCATTTATGTAAATATTCGACATTACGCCAACAACTCAATTCAGACCAAATAGTTTATTTTCATACGAATTATTTATAAAGATTCAAAATATTTTAAAGAAATTTGCCAATCATTAAGCTGAAAAATGTTAATTGAAGTGGTCTGTACTTTAAAGGCAGCAGACCTGTCCATTGTCGCAATCTGTCTTGCTTGCTTCCTCATCTATCTCTGCCGAATTAGCCTCACAGTAATCTCTATCTCTGCAGTATCCGCTACGGCAATAGAATCCTTAAAGAATAGAGTAGAGTTTTAGTTAAATATTTCTAAGTGATTTTTCAGAATTTTATTATTTGGCCTTACTTTGAGCATGGGATCCCACGGCAAAGATAACCAAGAGGAGGGCGACGAGCAAAACGACTCCTTTTTTGAAATTCATTTTAAGATTCCTTTCAAAATTGAAGCTAATTATTTCAGAATAAAATTTGTAAAATAACTGGAATTGAACTACTTTAAAATAGAATGAATTCAATCAACAAATTTGCTTCTTTATATACCCAATCGGCTTCATTTTTTTGCATAATTTAATTGATTACTGTTTTATCATGTGTGAATTTGATTCAGTAGAATGATTTCATTGAAGGATAGATAAGCTTGTAATTTATTATAGATCGCCGCAAAGATACGACATTTCATCATTGTTTACCCAACCATGAATGAGTTATAAGTTGTGTACATGAGCAAACAAGGAGTAAACTGGTCCAGACGCAACCTAAAAGGTGGGATTAATTAATCAGATTAAAAGGGTTTAACTCACCTCTTCATCTTGATTCAAGCAAAGCAGTTTACATTAATTACAAAAGTTTTATTCAAAGTCGAAGACCTTCTGGGTTGATTAATGAATGAGGCAAAATAATATTAAAAATAGGAAAGGCCTGTCAGTGACTTAAAAGATGATTGATGACTTGATGATTATGATATTTGATAAGTTTGGCAAAGCCTTCATTCATGAAATTCAATAATTACAAGTAAATAAATAGCAGGTTTTTGATCGTCCTTGAATCCTTCCTAATCTAATAACTCGATTAACAAATTTGATTAATAAACTTTTACTTTCAAATTGAAAATTACAAAAATTGGTGAATATTCATGTCATTTTATCATGTCAAAACGGATGATTTAGATTTTTACCAATTCACAAGATTTTCATGAAACGAACAAAGTTGAGAACGGTCATGGTAGAGACTGGACTGGACTGGATTGGTGATTCAATCACAACGTGACCATGTCAAATTCAAAGCGCGGCAACTGACCCTACTCATTCTTGTTCTCCTGCTAACCAAAAGGCTTTTGGCAAAAGCAAACCAAAAACTTGTTGATTCAAGAAATATTTTTACGCTAAATTATTTTAACAAATTTGCTAATTTTTTGTCATTTTAATTGGAAATTTTAAACAACGTGGATTTTAATTTTTAGTTTCTTATAAATAGTTTTAACAGGTGACATTTACAGTTTTTTTCATTTTTGGAGGATGGAATCATCAGATGACTTCGAGTACAGCTGTAGTGAGGGGGAGGGGGAGTCTTCCGTTGAAGATGTCAATATCGACCTTGCCGTTGGAGAAAGGGATGGAAGTGCTTCTGAATCTGAATCAGGTTTTGACAGTGATGACTTCACTTTCAAGGTTTTGTCAACTGAACAAATTGTGGAGTTTATGAACGAGTGTATTAATGAGGTGAGTGAGCTAATTACAAATTAAATATGGAATTTTAATTGGTTTTTGATTACTTTCAGGCTAACGTTGTCCTTCAGCTGCCTTCAACTACAATGCGCTTGCTTCTCAATCATTTCCGGTGGGATAAAAATAAACTGTTGGAGGTCTACTATGATGGTGATCAGGAGAAGTTGTTTCGTGATGTGAATGTCGTGAATCCGGCGTTGGAAGCGATGACAGTCAGTAGCACAAGTGGGGTTGAAGATTGCGAGATTTGCTACATGGAAATGCCCCCTTGGGTAGCTTTTTATAATTTTTTGATCACATTTTAATATTTTGGTGTGATTTGAATTGGTTTTATTTTTCAAAGATGATGTTCGGGATGGCCTGCGGTCACCGTTTCTGTACCAACTGCTGGGAATCTTATCTTTCTACAAAAATCTTAGAAGAAGGAATGGGAGAAAGGATTACCTGCGCCGCCTACAAGTGCCCCTACCTCGTGGATGATTTGGTTGTTACCAACTTGGTTGCTATTGCGGATCCTAAAGTCAGGCGTAGATATCAGCAGATAATTAGCAACAGCTTTGTTCAGGTAAATCTAAAGTAGATTGTGAAATCTTTTGATAATTTGGAACGGTTGGAAATAATTTATTTGCTTTATTTAGTGCAACCGGCTGATGCGCTGGTGCCCATCGTTGGATTGTACTAATGCCATCAAAGTCGAGTGGATTGATAAGCAGTGGAGACCAGTAACTTGTGCTTGTAACCACACCAGTTGCTTCCAATGTGGACAACATTGGCATGATCCAGTCAGCTGCGCCTTGCTTAAGAAGTGGATTCAGAAGAATGCGGAAGATGAAGCAACATCGAGGTGGATAGTTGCTAATACAAAAGTAAGTAGATTGATAGTTACTTAGCAAGTTGTAAAAAAGCTTTGCCTAATTAAGAATAACTTTATTTTCACAGTGGTCGATGCGGCTTACAACCACGGCTGTAATTTATATCGGGAGGAATCTGGAGGAGTTGTCCAACAGCAAGGAGATGCAAGGGCTTCACTAGAACGCTACTTATTTCACCACAACCGGTATCTGAATCATCGCCAGAGTCTAAAGTTTGAGAAGGATCTGTACGCTTCGGTGAAGGCTAAAATGGAAAAGATGAAGGAGGACTTCACTTGGAACGAAGTCCAGTTTTTGAAAAAGGTAGATTCCTATAAGAGCTATGGCTAAGCTATCTATTTAAATAAATAATTGGTCCAATTCATTCACTCATTATTAATTCCAGGCAGTTGACGTCTTGTGCAAATCCAGACAAGCTCTGATGTATACTTATGTCTTCGCCTACTTCGCCAAGAAGACCAACCAGGTTTCCATTTTCGAAGATAATCAGCGAGACTTGGAGGCAGCTACGGAAATACTGTCGGGGTATCTGGAGCAGGAAATTGAAATCAAGGACTTTGTCGAGACTAAGCAGAAGGTATGAAATGTTTAAAGAGCAATTTTAAAGTAATTTTGGCAAAAATGTTAAACTGTTTAACCTGATTTTATGAATGCTTTTTAGGTTCAAGACAAATCAATTTACTGCGATAAACGCTGCAAGGTGCTCTTGGATCACGTCTATGAAGGTTATGATAAAGGCTGGTGGGAATACGATGAGCTTTAAATTCTTGTTACTACTAATTAATGATTGATCTCAAGTGATCTGGTTTAGTCAAGGTTTATGATTTTTAATCGTTGTTTCAAACTATGTTCCTGTGAAGAACTACTTACTAATAGCTTGGCCTATCCTAATATTATAGTGCTCAATAGTGCTTTTATTGTATACAGAAAGAGTATTTTTGACAACCTTTGTAATTATCATATTAGGAAGAAGAAATATGATTGATTAGTGGATATGTGTAACGTAATTTAATATTTACCAATGCAGTTTTACGTTTTGTATTATAAGTCAACAAGTTGGTCTAGAAGAAACTTTAGAAATGAAACTCAAACAGAATGAATTGTAAAGTACTCCAAAAATAATCAAATGTAATTATCAAACTTGATGAACTGAATTATATTTTCTGGTGAGTAAAAAATAATGATGTCGCTTGTTTTATTCATTGATTTGTTAAGACTATATTTTTTAAAGCATGTGCCGATTACTCTTCTTGACATTCTTGTAAAAGCACATTAACCTTATTGTCCTTTACCTCATGCATTCCCTTGACCATTATGCGTGTAATGATTTTCGTCATAATGATAAGAAACCTCTCGTTTAACGTAAATCATTCCAGATAAAATTATTTATTTGGTACTATTTATCATTCATCCACCTAAAGTGTTTATTCAATAAAGATCTTGTATGTAATTGAATAAGGAATTCCATTTTTAAATTTAGCGTTTCAAACCTTCAAAGAATATAAGCGAAGGCTGTTAGGTAAGAGCTCAATTTCAAGTGCTTCTAAAGTGACACGTGGAAGTGCCATTTAGTTAGTAAACCATTTATTACTTTTGACGTTTTGCATATTTTTATATCATTATTTTTGATTTGAGTTTGAAGATTTTTGTCAATAAATTCTGCAATAAACCATTTCTGCTCAAGCTTCGCATTAAACTGCATGGACTCGTCTGCAAATGAACCTATTCATTCATAAATGTGATTTTAATTTAACAGCTACTATGATAATTCTTTTTGCCATAATTATTTTGACGGTAAAATGCAATTCTACTCCGCCCAACCCAATCGTTAAAATTAGCAAGCCAACCTTAAAAGAACTACATGAAATCTTATTTCCTTTGTGGAAGTCCTACTTTTCCCCTATCAACTTCAGCTCCCTAATAAATTTCAATGAAGGTCACTGCCTCCTTGAAATCGTAAATTTTATTAATACCGACATTGCAGAAATACTTCATCCCACGTTTGTCTTCAAACCGAAACCTAGTATTCTCACGAACGAGTTTGAGCATGAGCAATACGGGTATCATCGATACTTCAGGATCTACTGGCGTTTAGTAGGTTCTGAAGCAAGCCCTGAAAATGTCTCTATTAAACCCACAGACAAATTTGGAGAGTTTCTTAATAATTCTCAAATTATCCCTCGCTCCATTCCATTCCGCTGTAAGATAAAAATCGATTTATTTCCGCCCTTTCATAATTGGAATTTAAGGGCTAAGCTCAAACTCGCACATACACGAAAGGCTGACCTAGACATAACGCCATGCCCTCGCATTTGGGAATATAAAAACAGCTTTTTGGGTTTCGAAGGATCTATTTTGCCTAGCGAAACACCCTCACTACAAGTATTCGTTGTTCCAACTTCGGTTTGGGGAAATAAGTCCCCTCTTGGTAATTCAAGTGGGTTAAGAGAAATGATTGCGATTTCTTTCATTCAAGCTTCAGTCCAATACGACGACTTTCATCGCCTGCAAAACCCTTTAAATTTTGTATTTATTCTTGCGCAAATATCAGCAGACAAAGTTCACTTGGAATACTTGGCTCCAAGAATATTTAACTCTCATTTAACCGAAATTCCTGAAGGCTTCCTTACCATTATCAAAACAACCAAGAAGCTAATGTTTAACAAAATTAACGAAATTTATTCACCATTTTGGAATGAAATGGCTCATTTCACGCTAAGCGGGTTTTGGTTCGGCAAAATCTTTAAACATCTTCAGATCTGCAGAAACTATTTGACGAGTCCGGATCATTACGCCGGTCTGTCAAGATTGCTTTACGAATTCGGGAATAATTACGATGATGTGCTTGCACATACTATCATTTATCTTCTGACAACAATAATGAAAAACTATACTTATATGTCGCACTATTCTAGTCATGACACTAGATGCCAAAATCAAGTTAGATTCCAGCCTCTTGACAATTGGTACACTGCTTTGTTACACCCATTGGCTCATTTTCATTTCGGTGGTGGCGGTGGAAAGCAATTACATATTCCATTAGAAGTACCCAATCCATTCAATTCTCTTTCCTTCCTCGTTTGCGGTGAAAGAGGCAAAGAAGATGTGGCTTTTCATGAGTTGATGAACGCCTACACTGCTGAGGTTTGGATATTTACAGGCTTTGCTGCTGGATTGATATTCATTTTAAATTTTATTATCCAGAAAATATCAAGAAAAGGAAATGAGTTGGATTTCTCTTCAGGAATTCTTGCGATTCTAAAACCTTTCATGGAACAAGGAGACATTATAGCCGAAAATGTTAAGAGAAACAACTCAATTCGAGTTCTGATGGGCCTTTTCTTGCTTGCAATAATCATATTAAGTAATGGCTTCAAGAGCACAAACATTCAGAGAATGATTTCAAATCGGAAGCCTTTACTTTACGAGTCAATTGAGCAATTGGTATCAGACAATTTTAAAATTTATGCATTCACCAATTACATTGACCTCTTTTATGATATTCTGAACCCAAATATAACAAGCGAAATTGTTAAAAAATGTCAAACTGGTGAATGCCGCCATGAATTATTCATCACAACGAATTACTCCGGAGCTAGTAATAAAGAAGAGGCGATTGAAGTCATAGTAGCATATATTCAATCAGAGATTTTGGAAAGAGTGAAGCGAAGTGAGAACACTTTTCTCTACTTAAGCGATGCGGAAATGAGCCAAAACAAATTTATTTTTGAGAATACAGAATTATTTTCCCCAGTTAATATTTTAGAACAAATTTTGGGGCACTTTAAGAAATATATTCCACACTGGAGACAAGTTACAGAGCAACAATTTATGGCTTTAGAGTATTCAAGTGGCTTACAAAAACATTATCGTAATTTGGAAGATGAGACGCTTTACAATAAACTAGAGAAATGTGAAAAAAGTGCAGTTATTTTGCCTTCGAGTATTGCGAAGGATTTTGAATTTTGGCTTAGAAAGAAAGGCGTGTACAAGTCCAAAAAAGATTTCCTTGTGCCCTCGTTTCAATTCTACTTTCAGGGATTAGTTACGCCTATCTTTGTTAAAAGAATTGGTAAACTTAAAGAAAGCGGGATAGTGCAGAGATGGCTTAATTTGTTAGAAAGCGTTTCAAAAAATCAACACATATCTAAGTAATTCCTATTCTAAAATTCTATTGATCCAATCTCGATTATATTTACCTTATTAATTGAAACATGCATGAAATAATGTAAAAATAGTAAATTACAAAAACTTGGAAAACTTATTTGACAATTTAAAGTAAATATTTTTATTAAAAATCCAATATATTAAGCCAAAACAAGATATTATGCGATGGTATTTTGGAATTTCAACACATTTCTGTTTGTCACACAGATTAATTATATTTAAAAAATATTACGCTGTGCTAAGCAAACAAATAAATTTAGCCTAAAGTACTGTCAGTTATTTTAAAATGGCGTCGTTATTAATAAAAGAGTTTTTTATTTCTAATATTTTCTGCGTTTACTTTCGCCACATTTCATTTTCCTAAACTAATCCGCAACTCTAGACCAATAACGGATACTCCCTCCAACTACGTTTTATGAATTCCTTCTCCAAAAAGATTTTTAACGCTGTTTACCCCTTTCTTCCTATAATCATTTCTCCAACTTTCCATAAATTTCGTTCTCCAACACAAGTATGAATTGATAGAGTTTTAAAAATCAAGATGGTCTTTGACAAAACCATAAAAAAAATTCATATAGTAAATCGTTTTCTTATAATGCTCCCATGCTCGTATTTTGCTGCCAAATAAAATAATTGCTTTGTGTTTTGAAAATACATTTTAATTATCAGCGTTGGATTAAATTACTTTATTAAGCATTGTATGATAGATTTTTTTAACAGCACTACTGCAATCTGCTGAACGGGTAATATTCACTAGATATGTAAGTCAATAATCAATAGTCTTCTAAATTCATTTCCTGTTTAAGTCTTTTCTAGAAAACATGCCAGGTAATTGCCTCAAGTGTGGCAAAAGTGTGGAATTTGTAATATAATAACTTTATATGTTACTTCTATTTGAGTAAAAGTAGTTGCGTATTCATTCTATGGCAAATTTAAAGCTCAAATGTCATTCTTTCCATTTTCTAAGCATTAGTATCTAAATAATCTCGAGAACGATTCTATTGTTACAGTCGTCATGTCACTCAAAGATCTGTTGTTGCTTTCTGTTCTCGTCATATTCTGTAAATTAGGCAGTTCCACAAATCTACTCAACAAAATACTTCCCAATTCAACGCTAATAACAAAATATCCTAGTAATCTAATTTTGCAGCCATTCTCCGCAAGAATTTTTGAATCAATTCCTCCCTACCTTCCGCTTCTTACTTTTTTAAAAGTATACTCCATTCCCAAATACATTCTTCCAAGATTATACTCTAGATTTAATCAACCAGTGTATATCTTTATAACAAGCGTAAATGGGCGATCAGAAGTATATCAATGTGCAAAATGCCTCACACCCCTTTCCAACAATTATTTATCCCAGCCCAACTCCATCCATTTTATGGTCAGAAGCAGACAGAAAGAAATCATAGGATTCTGCGTTGTTAATTGTTACGTAGTTCCACAAGGATATGATGGACACAGCTTATTCATTCACCCATTACTTAAATACACAGAGCTGCAATCCAATCCACCATTAACCAATCTCCTTATTCAAACGTTTCCCGAAGACACTTTGCAAGATGTACAAAGGTGTTTATTTAAAATGCAGTTTTCTTTATTTGCCGATTCAATATGTCCATTAGAAGTGAACCTGCCACTTCAGCTTTCAAAAATGTTCAATTACACTTTGTATTACGAAGGCTACCATGATTTGTACCCACATTTGACCTGGATAACAAAAATTCGCGCTAAAATCGTATTTGGCTTTCGTTTCCGGTATAAGACGGATTGTGGCTGTTTCTCTTTAGACAATGCTATTCATTTATTTGATTACGCTGAATCTGACACGCTACTTTATTGTTGGAAGAGTGATCAAAGTAAAGTCACTTATCTGGATTATGTTCTTTTATCATTGCAATATGATTGTTGGATAAAGCCATTCAGCCCTTTAGTTTACATACTAATGTTCTCCTTACTCTTAACTTCTGCTTTTATACACACTTGGATTAATTACGGATTTGATCTCGTGCATTTTGTTAAATGCTTCCTTAAATTTTACACGTACGGACTAAGGATCCCATGCAATATCCCAAATAAAAAATCTAAACTCTACATTTTCCCCGTCTTTTTCGGGTTAATGATTTGGTCCGTTTATGAAAATGAAATAGCAAGTTCTTCGACTGTTTTGAAAAGACCCGAACCATTTAATAATATAGTAGAATTACTCAACAATGGCTACAAAATATTGTGGAAGAAGGAAGAAGAACTTGACAGGCATTATGAATGGGCTCTAAAAAAACATGGCGTTGTTAAAAAACAGGACTGGAAAAATAATTTTAAGATTGTTGTGACTAAACTGTTTGAAAAATATCTTCTTAACGGAGGAAAATATGTTAGGATTACCACTTCAAAAACTGCTAGTTTGGCAGAGTATATGATTAATTATGCGACACAAATGGGGAGTTCAACTCACAAAATTTGTAATATAGCAAAGGAAGGAATGTTAGTGAAAACGCATTATTTGCAATTGTCAACTGAAAATAGATACTTGTTGGAAAGGAAGATTCAGCAGTTTAGAGAAAATGGTTTGTACGACAAGTGGAGAAATGCTAAAGAAAGCATAAGAAGAGAAAAGAAAAAGTTGTATAAGAGAATGGAAGAAAAGAATAAAAAGGGCGAGCAAAAGGGTAAGCAAGACGAGACAACTTGGCAGAAAAGTTGCGATTGTGGAGATGGTGGAGAGCTAGGTGAAGGAGCGACTTATTACAAAGTCGTTAACACAGATGAAATCAATTTTAACAAGATTGCTCCGATTATGATATTAACAGCTATTTTATTAGGAATTGCTTTAATCGCTTTTATATCAGAACGCTTTACCAAGTATATGCCAAAAGTTGACAAAGAAGTAGTACCCAAAACAAAAAGGAAACGGGGATGTAGTTCATGTGCATATTTAAAGTTTTGGGTTCTAAAGCTATTGTTAATATGTCTGATGAAAAAACATAGTTATCTAGGACGTCTTGTAAAACGAATTAGATGTAAAAAATGTAATTGCAATTAATAGTTTGACATTTCTCACCGGATTGAAAATGATTTTCAATTAGAAATTCAGCCTGATTTTAAAAGCCAAAAAGTGTGTTGGTAGATATCTGGTTCGTATTAAATCATTATATTTAAGTGCACCATTGTAGAGATAAAATTGATTGTATGATTTCATAATAAATAATCTTGAAAATGGTTAGGATTATCAGTAAATGCCATATCAAAATGTAATTGTAATTCGCTAAATCATACAATTCTAGCAAAATATATAGAATGTTCTTAATAATATCATATTAGCCAAGTTTGTTTTAAGATGAGCAAATCACTTAGCATGCTATCAAAATTCAATTTAATTATTATCGGTGGATAGATCAGACCTTTGTGGATATAAATTGTATTCGTATCGATTAGACCTTGCATGATCATAAATTGTATAAAAACACTATTGCCATGTCGAATGATGAATATTAACTATGTGAATAATTAATAAAGTTTTTTGAATTTTGTCCATCTCGGGTTTTGTTTAAAGACTTCTTGAAAAATAGGTCAGCTTATCGTTACAAGTTTGGTATACTATAATTATTCATTTTTATTGCCTCGTTGAGCGCAAGTCATCACTTATTTATAATTTATATAATAAATTTAAAGGCCAAATTCTTTAAATTTTCGAAGCCATACGACCCAAAAAATTGTGTCTGTTTTGAAAATTACCATGCTACTCATAAAGCAGTTGGTTCTATGCTTTCTCATATTATTCAGTAAATTAAGCACGTCCACAAATCTTCTCCCCAAAATACTTCAAAATTCAACGCTTATAAGAGTATTTCCTACAGGCTGTATTCTAGTTTTGCAACCGTTCTCTAGAAGAATTTTTGCAACAATTTCTCCCTACATTCCACTTCTTGTTTTCCTAGAAGTGTACTCAATTCCTAAATATATTTGTGAAGCATAATTAGAATAATTGCTATTTTACATATGAATGAATTGTGTGATATGATATTCTAGATTATGGTATGAATAGAGTAGCCATCATCATCGTGTGATGTGTGATGTGGTTGAACTTGTATGTGTGTGCATGAATGTATTTAGTCTATGAGTGAAATACGCTAAATAGGATAATTGGCTATGTCTGGAAATCTGTCTAGTTTTAGAGATTACCCGGTGATTGACCGGTG